>PVJD01006099.1:0-104942 GCA_004026545.1 Mormoops blainvillei | reverse complement strand
TCTTCTTTGATCTCACTATTGAACCATTCATTGTTTAAGAGCATGCTATTTAGTCTCCATGAGTTTGAATGTTTTTGAGATTTTTCCTTGAGGTTGGTTTCTAGTTTTAAGCCCTTGTGGTCTGAGAAATGCTCAATATGATTTAAATTTTCTTGAATTTGTGGAGGCTTGTTTTGTGTCCTGTCATGTGGTCTATCTTTGAAAATGTTCCATGTGCATTTGAAAGGAATGTGTAGTTTGCTTCTTTGGGATGATAGGTTCTATATATATATCAGTTAAGTCCATTTGATCTAATGCATCATTCAGTTCCACAATAGCCTTGTTGATATTTTGTTTGGAAGATCTATCCATTGTTAACAGTGGGGTGTTAAAATCCCCTACTATAAGTGTGTTGCTGTCCATATTTTTCTTGAAGTTCTCCAGGATTTTCCTTATATATTTGGTGCTCCTATGTTGGGTGCAGATGGGTTTACAATGCTTATGTCTTCTTGATGGATTCTTCCTTTGAGTATCATGAAGTGTACTTCTGAGTCTCTTTTTGTGGCCTTTGTTTTGAAATCTGTTTTGTCTGATATAAGTATTGCTACCGTGGCTTTTTCTTTCCTGTCCATTTCCTTGGGATAATTTTTTCCAACCCTTTACTTTCAGTCTGTGTAGGCCATTTGTTCTGAGTTGGGTCTCTTGTAGGCAGTATATGTGCAGGTCCTATTTTCTTATCCATTCAGCTACTCTATGTCTTTAAATTGGAGCATTGAACCCATTTACATTTAAAGTTATTATTGATAGGCACTTAATTCATTTTTTCCCTTTGTACTTGTGTTCCTCTCTCTCTTACTCTTTTTCTTCATCTTCTTAAAGCAGTCCCTTTAGCATATCTTGCAATGCTGATTTGCTAGAGGTGTATTCTTTTAGCCTTCTTTGTCTGGAAAACTCCTTATTTCGCCTTCCATTTTAATTGAGAGCCTTACTGGGTAGAGTAGTTGTGGTTGCAGACCTTTGCTTTTCATTACTCAGAATATTTCTTGCCATTCCCTTCTGGCTTGTACTGTTTCTGTGGAGAAGTCAGCTGCTGGCCTTATCAGGGCTCCCTTATGTTACTTCCTGTTTCTCCTTTGCTGCCTTTAAGATTCTCTCTTTGTCTTTGATATCTGCCATTTTAATTATGATGTGTCTTGGAGTGAGCCTCTTTGGATTCCTCTTGAATAGACCCTCTGTGCTTCCTGTATGTGTGTGACTTTTTCTCTCCTCAAATTAGGGAAGTTTTCCATCATTACTTTTTCCAACAGGTGTTCTATCCCTTGCTTCTCTTCTTCTCCTTCTGGCATTCCTATTATACAGATATTATTACGTTTCATGTTGTCCTGCATTTCCCTTAACCCCTCTTAGTTTTTTTTGAGCCTTTTTTCATTTTCTTGCTCTTTCTGGGAGTTTTTTCTACTGTGTCTCCAGCTAACTGAAACAATCCTCTGCTTCATCTAGCCTGCTTTTGATTCCTTGTACTGTGTTCTTCAATTCAGACATTGTATTCTTCATTTCCTCTTGGTTCTTGCTGATAGTTTCTATGTCCTTTTCCATGCTGATATAGTTTGCGCTAAGTTCCTCGAGTTTCCCTGTAGTTTTTTGTAATTCTCACTGAGCTCACTGGGTTCATTGAGCTTCCTTATAACCATTGTTTTGGACTCAATATCTGATAGTTTACTTGCCTCTATTTCATTTAGTAATTTTTCTGGGGATTCCTCCTTTCCTTTTGATTATGGATTGTTTCTTTGTCTTCCCATTATTTGGCTGCCAGAGCAAAACCACAAAGCCCAGGAAGCAAACCCATGTCCTCAAAAATAACTACCCCCTGCAACTCCACTATCAACAGCAAATGAACCAGTATTGATAAAGCTGTAAAGAGATTAATCAATTATAAGAAAGGAGAGCAATAAACTATAATATAAAATCTAGTGACTTAATATGCACCAACTTACAGACAAGAAATGAATGTTAAAAAGCTATATAGTAAAGGAGATATTGCACATCATAGAGAAGACCACAGTGGATTTTGTCTCGATAGCCTGTAGTATTTACTGCTGTTTTTTCTTTCTGGATCCACCTCTGGTGATGTCAGATGTTGACCCTGTCTGACCTTAGGCAGCCTGTTCGAGACTTCCAGGGATCTACTATCTGTGGCTATCTCCTTCAGTTGTTAATCTAGTCAGGCTGCACTCCGCAGTGAGGCTTAAGCACCATAGGGCGGGGCAGAATCCCTCCTGGCGTTGGGGCTAATGTTTCCTCTCAAGCTGCTGCTGCTCTCAGGGGAGTGGCCTGTGTGAGATTGATGGCTGCTGCCTTATGGGGGCTGACTTAGCTCCCGCATCCTGGCTGCTACTGTCTCAGTTCTCTCCCCAAAGTCTCTGTCCCCAGTCTCTCTTCAAGCATCTTTAGTCCACTCTGTTCCTGTTTTGCAGGGGTCTACTGTCTGTGGCTGCCAGTCTGCTCTCAGCAGTCAGGCTTAAGCACCACAGGGCCAGGGCAGAGTCCCTCCTGGGGGCGGGGCTATCGTTTCCTCTCAGGCTACAGCTCAGGGGGCGTGGTCTGCCTGAGCAAGATGGCTGCTGCCGCGTGGGGGATGACTTAGCACCGCGATCCCAGTGGCTACTTTCTCAGTTCTCTCCCCAAAGCCTCCATCCCCAGTCTCTCCTCAGGCGTCTCCAGCCCACTCTGCCCCCACCTTTGCTGGAGCCCAGGGTAAGTGGCTGCAGATGAAAATTTATGTGTTGGCCCTTTACATGGCTCTTTGTGTCTCTCGTCTTCCGTCTCTGTCGGAGAGCAACCTTGCCGGTTTTTGCAGCTAGTTGTTATCTGTGTACTTTTTGGGCTCTGGTACTACACGCTGGGGATCTCTGCTTATTTTTTTAGACCCCAGTCTTCTCAGGGGGATCCAGCTGGGTGCTTAAATATCTCTCTGCCACTGCTTCCTGAGGTTGTCCAGACAACCTTCTCAAGTCTCCCCTGCACTCCTTACCAGTTAGGTGGTGCTGAAACTGATTCTTCTGTCTGTCTGAGGTTAAGTCTTCTCTCTCACTATTTGTTCAATTGTTTGTTCCAGGTGATTTCTTCACAATTTAGTTGTAATTCCAGATTGGTCCAGGTTGTAGGTCAGTGTAACTTCCACTCACTCCTCTGCCATCTTCTTCTCCTCTGTAATTGTGTGATTTTTAATTGTTTATTTTTCTGCCTCTTCCACTAGACCGTGAGCCTTTTGAAGGTAAGAAATGTGTCTTTTATTTCAGTATCCCAAGTACTTAATATGACCAATTAATATTTCTTATTTTTTATTAGCACATCTCAACATCAACAAGATGTCAGTTTTCCCTAACTTAATTTACAAACCAGATCCCAATAAAAATCCCAATAGGCTTTCTCATAGAGCTAAATAAGCTGGTCTCAAATTTCATATGCAAAATAAACACGCAGAGCCAGAAAAATGTAGGGGAAGGAGAGAACAAAAGGACAAGGAGGCAGAAGAGGAGACGAGAGGGATTCAAAGCATGAGAATGGCTGACCTGCTGTTGCTGTCTGTGAAGATGGAGAAAGGGGGTTGCTAAATAAGGAACTGAGGCAGATCTTAGAAACTGAGAGCAACCACTTTTGTCCAGCAAGGAAATGAGGACCTTAGTTCTACAACCACATGCACCTAAATTCTACCAACACAATAAATGGTCTTGGCAGTTGACTCATCCTCAGAGTCTACAAAAAAGGAAAGCAGCTTTGCTGACATCTTGGTATCAACCTTGTGAAACCAGAGCAGAGAACCAGCCAGGCCACCTGGACGTCTGACTTACAGAAACATACATACACTTGTTACATGCGTGGCAGGTGTGCGTGACCAACATGAAGGAAACAACAGTCCACTGAGGAACAGGAAATGAATGAATGTGATTAGTCATGGATGAAAATGTATTAAATTACACTAAATTCATCAATTTTAAAACATAAGTGAGAATAGTCAAGAAGATTTTGAAAGACATAGATTAAGGGAGACTTGCCTTATCCAAACACTGAAAATTTTTCAAAGCTACAGTAATTAAAATGGGATAGTGCTATCTCACAAATACATTAATAAAATAGAAAAGAGAGTCTGCACACAAAATTATGTATATGATAAGGTCATTATAAACCAGAAAATAAAGAATAAATTTTTCAATAACTAATACGAGGACAGTTGGTTAGCAGAGGAAAAATAAGTTCTTTACCTCATATTGCATAACAAAATAGATTGTAACTGGATTAAAGAGTTAAATTTTTTTACAGGGGTGGACGGATTGAGCTAAAACAAAATAGAAAAAGTCATGAACATGGACAACAATGTGGTGATTGCTGGAAAGGGTTTGGAAGTAGGTGGAGGAGGGTGTAAGGGGGATAAATGATGATGGATGGAGACTCAGGGTGGTGAACACACAATATAGTGTGCAGATGATGTGTTGTGGAACTGCACCTGAACACTATAATTTTGTTAACCACTATTACCCCAGTAAATTCAATAAAAAGGAAAAAAGATAACAAAGAAAAATTAATAGTAAATAAAAAAGAAAGAGAAAATTTATTGGATTCCACATATGAGTGAAATCATATGGTACTTTTCTTTCTTTGGCTCGCTTATTTCACTTAGCAAATGAAATATCCATGCTGTTGCAAAGGGTAAATTTTCTTCTTTTTTATGGCCAAGTAGTATTTCATTGTGTAAATAAACAAACTGAACTAACAAGCAAAATAGAGACAGACTCATAGATAGATGGCTGACATCTCTGGGGGGTGGAGGGATTTAGCCAAAAAGAAAAAAGAGAAGGAATTCATAGATATGGGCAACAATGTGACTGTGGGGTGGGGTTGGAGGTGGAACAAGGTATGGGGGGATAAATGGTGATGGAAAAGATAAATAAAAAACAAATAAAAATAATAATTTTTTTTTAATTTTAAAAAGCCAAATATGTGAATATTTATATAAACTGAAGATGGGAGAAAACTTTCTAAGCATTCAAGTAATTTTCAAAAATCCACAAGATAAAGGACCAAAGTAAATGAAGATAATTAAAACCTTACATATCAAAATCTGCAAACAAAATATGAGAAAAAGTAATTTGGGAAATATTTGCAAAACTTATGATCATATTAAAAGTCATAATATATGAGGCACCCTTAAATAATTAAGACAGTTTTTAATAGAAAAATGGGAAAATATATTAGATGATAATTCACAAAAGAAGACATTAAAATGGTAAAATGCTTAAAAGTTTCAACAACAAAAATAATCTAAAGGTTCTAAAATGAAAGTTCTCAAACACTGAGGGTAATCTCTTCTCATTAAAAAGTTATGTCTTCATCAGATGGTCTTACTGGCTTATCATAGGCACATACAATTGACCAAGTTGGTGTGATATGTCTTTTGAGCTGCAATTTTTAAAGCTTATGTCAATAGAGTATAAAATTTGATTAAACAACTATAATATGTGATTTACCTTGAGATTACAAAACTTTTTATTTTTTAAGTAATTTATTTTTATTTTATTTTTCCATTATAAAACTAGTTTTAGAATTAATGGAACTAATGTCTCTCTTTTTTAGGAAACCTATGGAAATATAATTTTTAAAATGCTAATTTATGCCAGAAACAAAAAAAATGCACTGTGATAAACATAAATTCTATAGGATCTGGATTTTTAAGACATAAGGAAGTTTCATAGACCACTGCTGTCAGCAGATAGGATTTTTGAATCACAGATTTGAAGCAGGTGCAGTTGGTCTTAGTTTTGCTTATTGTAGTGTCAGTTGCCATGATGGAATCCGGATTGGTTAATGTTCCCTGGCCTCCGGTAGGGGCGCTATAGTATAGACCCAATCCCAAGGCAGACATAGAGGACTGCAGTTGCCTTGAGGTTATTTTAGAGGACCATAAATACAAACCATGAGGTTCTAGTAATCCAAAGAGTAATGAAATAAAAGGTTGTTTTCAACTGCAAAAAAATTCCATATCTATGAAGCAGAAATACCAGAACATGGAGATGGCATCATTTTCTTTTCCCCATGATGGAAGGGGGTATCAGTGGGAGATGAAGAGTAAGAACAAAGAGATATTAGGAATAAGGAAATAAAGCATATTAACTTTTTCAAGGCTGTATTAAATTGAAATAATTTTCTTCTGTACTCAGTATATAGAGATTAAATAAGTATTTTTCACAGTCAGAAATAAAATGGCTATCTCTCCCCTCTTTTTACAAAAGCAGTTCCCATAAATCAACTCTAGTATGATTTATTAATGATTATGTAGTAAAATCTACCTATATATTTATAAAATTTTTAGCTTTTATGCACTAAAAATAAAAAAAGAATAGCTAGAAAATTACTGAATATGAAGACTTACAGTGTGGAGGGTGAGGAAGAATTTATACCAAGTATAAAAATATGCTACAAAGCTATTTCATTAAATACTATGGTACTGGCACAAGAGTAAACCATCGAATCAGTCAATAAAATAAACCCTCCAGAAATAGATCCAACTACATATGAACTCTAGTTTATGATAAAGTGGTATCTTGATACCAGTGAGCAAAGATGCTGTGCTTAATACATAGTGTAGGAACAACTGGATAGCCATTTGGAAAAAGATAAAAGCAAATCCATTCCTTCCATCACACCCAAGAATAACCTCCAAATGGATTAAAGATCTAAATATAATTAAATCTATACAAATATGAGAAAAACATGATTGAATTCCTTTAAAACCAAGTGTAAGAAAAGGCTTTCTATAAATAAAATCAGATGAAATAAAAGAAAGGGTCTATAAATTTGATTAGCCACTAATAAAAAAATTTTGCATAGCAAAAATATATTGAAGTCAGACAACTGATAAACTGGGAGAAAATATTCACAGATAAAGAGTTAAGTCCCTAATTTATTAAGATTTTTAATTGAGGGAAAAAATGGGCAGAGACTTGAACATACAACTCAAAAAGAGATATAAAAATAGCCTTAAATCAGATGAACAGATGTGCAAGTTCATATAAAATGCAGATTAAAACTACAATGAAATTTCACTTTTTGACAAACCAACAAAATTAAAAAGCTTTACATTCTGATGTTGAAGTGGGAGAAAACTAGGCTCTGCCATACATTGCTGATGGACATGAAAAATGGTATAATCTCTATATACAACCAAGCTTCAAAACAGAATTCCCTCTACGAATTTATCCTGAATAAGTATCTTCAGCAATATGAAAACATGGATGCGAAAAGTTATTTACAAAACACTACAGTATGTCATTGTCAAGTGCAGGAGACTGACTGAGTAACCTATGGCGCATACACACAGTGGAGACCGCTGCAGCTGTGAAACAGGAGAAGCTCTATGTACTGATGTGGAATGATTTCTCAGAGATATTATTAATGAGGAAAAAAGCAAAATGCAAAAAAGTATATAATATGCTAACTTGTATACAAAAATAAAAGGAAAATTTAAAAAATACACATAATGGCTTTTCATTACAAAAAGGAACACAGAAAGCACAGGCCAGAAAACAATGAAGTCAATTGCCTACAAAGGTTTGGGGAAATTGGAGAAAGAATACAGGAAGCAGTGACACATCTCTGATTATACCTTTCATATAGTTCGACTTTTGAAAGCATGTAAATATTCTACACATTCCAAAAATAAACTAATCAATAAGAATAAGGAGGTACTAAAACTGAAAGCAAACGACCATATGTATGTATTGTACTCCCAATGAACACCACAGCCACACTAAAGAGAGCGAGGGAGAGAGGCAAGGAGGAACAATCGATCTATGTCATAATTTATAAACAGTATTTGACCATATACCCTGAGTCTTGGGGTAGAGAGGGAGGAACAACTGCAAACAATTCCCAAACCCATCTTAGTAGATTCTTCATTGTAATGTCATGGGCCAAGCAATTCTGGAACTGTTTTAGATGTCCTAAAGGATTGAACAAATGAGTAAATGTGTTGATGTTGGAATAAACTCAAGATTTCTAAAAGATGCATATGTATAGATACGTTTATGTGCACATATATATGCATGTATGTACGTATATGAATGTGTGTCTTTAAATTGGTATTCAGGTGTATGCATATGTGTGAATATATAGATTCCCTAGCTGTAGGTCTCTTTACAGAAAGGACCGAAAAGCAAGGACCAGTGTAGGAGCAAGCAAATCTAGCACCCTTATCTGGCCCCCACTAAGAGGAACCAAGGCTTCTAGGAGAAGTGGCTGATACCAGGGCTGGGACAGGGTAGCCTAGTTCCTAAGGAGACAGGCTGCCAGTGGCATCCAACACTTGCTCTCTTCAAATGTTATGAAGCCAGACACAGTTTCTTACATGATTTTAAGCCAATCTTTCTGGACTGCCATCAGGTTTCTAATAATCCTCAGCATACTAAAGAACTTTCACCAGTCTCAGACTGTCTCTTATTTTTATCCTGTGTTCCTGTAAACATGTCTCTAGAGGCCATATAAAATTCAGATTTTAATTTGCATCATGGTAAACTTCCCTTATTTTCAATTGGTTTCATATTTCTACTCCCATACATTTTCTCTGACATTGTAAGTCTAAAAGGTTTGCCAGAAGACAAATGTCAGAAAGATTGGCCACCACAAATTAAACAGCATACATTGCAGAAGGCATTCAGTATAGCATGGTAAATATATGTATGAAGTCTGTCCAGAAAAAGTCCGGCCATTATTAATATAATGAGATTGGTTTACGCAATGTCGATGTAACCTGGCAGCCAGGGAGAGTGGATTGGAATGAGCATGTGTGAACATTGATGACTTCACTGTACTAGTCAGTGGGGGGGGGGGGGGGTGGACACTGTTGAGTGAGCATGTGTATTATGTGACCATGCATTCAAAATGACTGAGTAAGTACAGCAATGAATCTGCATCAAATTTTGTGTTAAGCTTGAACATTCCTACACAGAAAGTATTCAGAAGGCAGCAGCCATGGGCGACTGGTGATTGGCAGCTTCATCATGATAACCTACCCACTCACACATCACGTCTTATACAGATTTTTTTGTCAAAACATCAAATTTCCCAGGTGACTCAGCCCCCCTACAGCCCAGATTTGGCACCCTGAGACTTCTGGCTTTTCCCAAAATTAAAATCATGTTTGAAAGGGATGAGACTTCAGACCATTGATGAGATTCACAAAAATACAACGGGGCAGCTGATGGCAATTGGGAGAGTAGTGTGAGGTCCCAAGGTACCTACTTTGAAGGGGACTGAGGTGTCATTGTCCTATGTACAGTGTTTCTTGTATCTTGTATCTTATTCAATAAATGTAGTTTTCATATTACATAGCTGCACACCTTCTGGACAGACCTCGTATACATGCTGAGAGGATTTAACGTGAGGCTATGCTGAAGCTGATTGGCCTCCAGGCTCATTGGCTTACAATACAGCTGTCCTCAGAGCAGGGGTAAATACATCAGACAAATTGCATCATAATACATTGACCCTGTATCATTTTTGAAGCATCCATCCAACCTTTTTATGACCAAGTAGATTCTGTTGGAGACTACCGCTTATGTCAGCAGGTGTGCTTTCACCTGGGAGGGGTGACCTACCTGAGAGAAAGCAGAAGGCAAAAAGGCCTCTCACCCAAAACTGCAGTCACACAGATTGGCCTTCCACCTTGAGGCCACCTGAGAGCCCATCCAGAGGTGCTGAATTTTGGAAAGAAGGGGTATTTTATGCTAAGCGAAATAAGCCAGTGGCTGAAAGACAAATACCATATGATCTCACTTATAAGAGGAATCTAAGGAACAAAATTAACTAATGAGCAAAACAGAACGAGAGACATGGAAACGGGACAGACAGCTACCAGAGGAAAGGGAGAAGGTGGGGACTGGTGGACAGAAGAGGAAGAGATTAGTCAAAGGACATGTATGAATGACCCACGGACATGGACAATGGTGTCAGGACAGACTGCAGGAGCAGGGCTGGGGGTTGCAGTCTGGATGGAGAAGGGCACAGGGGGAAGAATTGGGACAACTGTAATAGAATAAACAAGAATTTAAAAAAGAATTAGTTTACCATTTAAAAAAAGAAAGAAGGTGCACAGCAGTCACCAACCAGACAGGCCATGCCTCATCCCTTGGAGAAGAGATGGAGAGAGTGAGGAAAGATAACTGAAAGCTATTCTTCCCAGGGCTTCAGAAAAGGAAAGTGTGCTTAATTGACAGGACCCGGGCAAGTTTGAGTTGTGTGGTTTTCTTAACTGCGAGCTCAGCGCTCTTTGGCAAGCCCCCTTGCTTCCGCTCCACACGAATAAGCCATTTTTCCTTTTCCGCACAAGCTTTTACAGCTTCTTCCACCGATTAATTCTGGCTCGAATGACTGTGTTATAAGTTTGAGGCACAGCCAATATTAATCTTAGTTACATGCACCGTGCTGTCCCCAGTTTTAATGTTTGCTTAATTTGCTTTTCTCTGGATGAAAAGAGAAGGGATACTCAGACATTACAGAGAGAACATAGATTTTCCTCTTTTCCCTCTTGATTCTTGAACTGCCTAATACACTATTTTCAAGTGGCTTATGGAAAGGATTAAAATTGAAGGGTAAAAAGACAAATAGAAGCTGTTTTTATTGTCGGCCTCTGAAGTTCCATGAACAGACTGAAAGTTCAGTTGAGGTCTATGAAAATATCAGCTGTTGCCAAAAGGCCAGCAGCCCGGATTTGTGTCTTTGTGCAAGAACGGAACAGCTACCAGCAGCTAAAAAAATTTTAGAAATCTTGGCAGTGATGGAATAGTCCTATGAAAAAAAGAGAAACATTTCTGAAATGTTTAGATTTTTGAGCTTGGAAAATAATATTCTCTACAAATTCCAGACCTCTATGCATGTAGATAACTGAAATATTAAGACTTGGAAATGACATTTATTTATTTCAATGATGCAGTTAGTAATAGTGGTTGAAATGAACTTGGCCTAATTTGAAATCTTTTAGTGAAGGAAAGAAATATGCATAATGATTAGTTAAAATTTAAGTTTGAAATAAGCAAATATTTAAACTTTTAAGATTCTATTTTTAATTTATTAAAATTGCTAATCATATGACATCTTTACAAGATGGAAATTTTTCCTCAGTAGTAAATTTAATTATATTAATAAAATCATGATTGGCCTTCATAATTTTATTCTTCTGAAAATTTAAATTAAAAATATACTTGATTCATCTTTTAAAAAAGATATTCATCAACACAGTAAAAAAATTAGGCTGTACAAAGTAAATTGAAACCAATGTCAAAAGTTTAAAGTATTCTTTATAAAGTGAAATTTGCATTTTTAAGGTAAACTATGTGACAAAAATATGATTAAGGCAAATATCTGGGATTTTATTTATTGGTCAAATTATAAAATATAAAAATTCTTAGTTAATAATAATTTTCTTTTTATAAGTACAATCCATTTAGTTTTATCAGAAATTATTTATTGCTTTCATTTCTGTAAGGACAGTCTATCAAATCAAGTATCTAAACAGATATTTTACTGTAATTCCAGAAAAGAAACAGTAGAGGGCACTTTAGTTCTCTAATAAAATAAACCATTCCTAAAACATTTTATAAATCAGTCAAACAAACAATGGGAAGATTTGAACTCTCTGGTAAAGGTTAGAGAAAAATGGAAGCAAGCCCCTCGGCTTCCCCTGGCCTAATGAAAGCTATCTCAGGCACACGGCAGTTTCTTTCTTTAATCATTCAATTAATCAGCTGCGTAACATGAAAAACAAGTGTTCTCATATCTGCAAATTTGTAGATCCATCATTTCAAGAATATTTCATTTTTTAAACTCTCACATTTATTTGGAAATTGCCTAATCTATTGAATGTAATTTATTTAAATGAGCAAATTCTCATTTTAAAGAGGTAGATTGAATCTTCTAAACATATAAGAAATAACATTATATAACAGTATATATTTCTTGTTCCTTGGTTTGATACCTACTAACAATTAGCCTGTGACCTTAGTCATGTCGCTTAATCACAGTTTTCTCCAAAATTATCTTTATTGTCATAGTCATCATTTTAAGGACAAGTGCCTGCTTTCAAATGATTTCCACTCTATTCTAGTGGAAAAAAGTAAAATTAATATATGAAACCACAAACAATAGAGAAGATATTGTCCAGTTAAATCTAAATTGTGTTGTTTAATATGCACGTGATCTCAGCAAGTCATTGTAATAATTCTGAGCCTCAGATTTTCCATTTTATAATAAGGTTCTGTACTCGATTATCCTGACTAAAACACTGCCATCCGTTCTTCTTTTGTATATAGTTTCTATCAAATGTGGTTATTGAGTGCCCAAGTTCTCAACAGATTTACCGTGGTTCTTAACCTTTTGGAGTGCAAAGACCCATTTGAAGATTTTACAGAAGATGTAAAATCCCCCTGAAAAGTGTTCTAATTTATAGCTTACTCAAAATGAGTAAGATTCATTTCAGAGGATTCAAAGACCTTCAGAAATCAATCCACGGTCTCCCTAGTGAACTACAGTCAAGAATCTCTGATAGAGTCATAAATTATATAGCTCCCACATAATTTGGAAAGGATTCCTAGAAATTTTTTTTGTTGTTATTGGGTTAAGATGGATAATGAGGCTGAAGAGGGGGGTTTGCCATACCAAGCAATTTTGGATTTTTTTTGCATCAACAACAGGAAGTAAACTAAAGTGGCTAAACATGAAAGTAAAAGACATGCATTTTAAACAGCAAAATCAGAAAATATTAAAGAGGAGAAGAGAGGAAGCAGGAAGATCATCAGTCAGTCTGTTGGCACAATATCTGCGAGGCATAGTGAGAATCTGTTTTCAAACCTTTCCAAAATTAAGGATGCTCCCTCTTCTAAGATAGGCCTACTTTGATTCTTTGAAATAATGAGATAGAAATTTTGAAACACCAAGGGACATTTTGAAACTAGACAAGGATTGTTCTTCAGTTCCATTTATTTTCAACTCGGGGCAGCAGTGGACACTAGCAGCCATGCTTCTGTGTTCTTCTGCCTGGGTAGGGTGCTTCAAAAGCCTAAGCAACCTAGGATCTACCAAGGAGAGGGGACACACTCCTCCCGATTGGGGTGACGCATGGGGTTCTGCTCAACATCCACATCCAGGTTCAGTAACAGGTGCTCCATCCCTTTTCATTACATCCCTCAGGGCAGAAACCATGGGCCACTCGTAATGTTATCTGAGGCTGGACCAATGAGGAAATACCTCGTCATTTTCTAGTAACCAAAAACAACTAGCAAGCAAAATTTATATATAAGGACATTTCTCAGAAAGCCGTAGTGAAAATTTAAAGACAGATAATCTTCCAGGAAATTTGCACATAGATCCTGATATTGGCACATTTTTCCATTTCCCATTCATTTCCTATAAGAAAGTGGATAGAACATTAATTAAATGGTGAGGACTGGACACAGAGACAGTCACATTCTTATAAAGGTGAATTTGGCCAGGGGCCCCCCAAGAATAGGGCCAAAAATAAGACAGGATCAATAGAATTAAAGAAAATAATTAGAGTTAAGCATTAGTTTGTTGATTCTGCTCAAAACTTGGTATTTAGTTAGATGTAGGAAGTGAAATCAATAGTTCCAAGCTATCTATTGAACAAAATCCACACACCTCATTGGAGATACTTCATTATCTGGCCTAACCGACCTTCCAGTCTCGTGCCCTGGTTCTGCTCACCTCACAGTCTGTGTTTAACGACACCAGATTACTAGACACGCCACACACCTTGGTGTCTCTTTAAGTTTATGCACAGTATCACCTTGGCCTGGAATGACCTTCCACATGATTCTCCATCTGGCGAAATCCACTCCATCCCCAAATCCAAAACCCAAAGCCACCTTCCCTTTTAAGCTCTTGTTAATGCCCTCTGCCCACTTCATGCACCACATATATATAAAATCACCCCTCTCTGCAGGCCACCTTGGGTTGTGTTTGTGAGTGCAGGGCTCATCAGAGCATCATTTACATCCTTCTTTCCCGTGCAATGTGAGCTCCTCGAAGAAGGACTCTTGTCCAGTTCTTTTTGTTTCCCAAGCTTCTAGCACAATGTGGGCACATGATAAGAAATATATCAGTATTTCTAAAAGAAAAAGAGTGAGAAAGAGAAAGGAATTTCCGTCAAAAAGTTATTATAATAATAATCCAGACAGAAAGTCTCATACAAGCCCAAATGTGGAAAGTGGCATTGGCAATGGAAATCCAAAATTAAGAAAATAGGATAGATTAGATTATGTGATGGGAATGGAATGAGAGAGAAGGACTCGAAGATGATTCCAATTAAATTAAATTTTCAGGCCCAAGAGACTGAGGATAATGAAAACAAAAGAAGAGTAGGATGAGAGGAAGAAAGTGAATTTCTGTTTCAGACCTCTAACTTGATTTCTAGGGGACATCCTCTTGTAGGTGATTAGCAGACAGTTGTACATTCAGAGCTGATGCTTCAGGAAGAGCCCAGGGCTTAGAGCCCGACCATGAAAACTATGGTGTAGTTGATATCAAAGAGAAGACCAATGACTAAATCTGAGAGGGTTTTTTGGTCTATTTAAACAATAAGAAAAAGAAGAGAAGGCAGTAAAGGAATCTGATGAGAGGCCACATAAAGTGGTGGAAGAAAGAGGGGTGTCTGAGGAGCCAAGAAAGGAGAGCAATGTAAGAGGAGCGGGAGGCCAAAGGCACGGAATGTTGAGGGGGCGGCAGACAAGGCCGCTGAAGCAACCGCCACTGTGTGCAGAGGAGTGGTAGCAGAATGTCGGTGGGGCCAGTGGGGTTAGGGTGTGAGGACAGGGAGTGTGACCTGCTCTTAAAAATGGTAGTCATAACAGGGATGAGGGAAGTTTTCCAAACATTCTGTAAATGTTTTCTGGTTGTGACCTATGATGTCTTTTCATTGAATGTTGGCCGTATCAAATTCATTAAAGTTTCAACCACCTAGAGCTACCAAGATAATTTTTGCTTTTTTAACTTAAGAAGGTAAAAATAGAATTTATGTATACTCCTAGAGTAAAGGTAGGGCAGTAGTTTGATGATTAATTTATTTTAAAATTTATCATTTAAGTCTAACTATGAATCAATGGATTTTTTTTCCCTAAAAAGATGAACCCAGAAGACCTGAAAGACTTCCTTCCATCAAAAAATAAAGTAAAATAAAATGAAATAAAATAAAATAAGCTTCTCTATTAAATTCAGCTGGAATTGTGTATGGAATTGTGTGTGCTCATCTGCTGCAGGGCTGGGCCCTGAAATGGGTCAGGGTTTAATTGTACATTCTACCCACTTGAAGTCATTATTCCTCACTTGGTTTTCTCTTCCCGTCCCTCCAGATTGCAGGTTGTGTTGTTTAATGTAGCAAAGGGAGAACTGAAATGTCTGCCTTCCCTGCAGTTGAGTACTTTTTATTGTCCCGTCCCCTATTTATTACCAAGGCGATCTTTGGGGTTTAAGTCAGTCAGTGAGACTTGTGGCTGTCTTTCTCCAGTGCCATACCCAGCTCAGTAGGGCTCCTCCACTGAATTTAGAATTGAAGACCTGGGTGTGTTAACTTGGTATTAGCAAATTATAATTTAAATGTATTTTCTGAACTGATTTTGAGAAATTTAAATCTAGTTAAAAAGCAGACTTTTCAGAGATCAAAGATATTAACTAAATAATACATTCAAAATCATCTCACTCTTCAGTGACTTCTTGGAAATTACAGTTGATGAATTTCTACAAAGGAAGTGTTTCCTTTCCAGGGGAAGAAATAAGAAGCCAAGGTGAAAGAACCTAAAGGGGGTCTGAAAACACGGGAGGGGCTTCTGCTTCCGATAATAACATAGGACGCATTTCCTGCTGAAAATCAATTTTAATAAAAGCTGTATATTCTGTGTAATACATTTATTCATGTATTTTGTTCATTGCTTATGTATTAGTGTTTCCCCACTAGAATGTAAGCTGTGAAACGATAGGAATTTTTATTTTGTTCACTGATGTGTTCCACGCACCTAGAATAATGTTTTGCACACACCAGCTATCCCATGCAACTATCTGTTGCATGAGTGAATAGATTATCTAAAAACCCCTTAGTCTTGTCCTGGCTGGGCTGCTCAGTTGGTTGGAGCATTGTCCCAATGTGTCAGGTTGCGAGTTCAATCCCCAGTCAGGGCACATGCAGGAATCAGCCAGTGAGTGTGTGAATGGGTGGAACAGCAGGTCAATGTTTCTCTCTCTGCCTCTCTCACATCAATAATATTTTTTAAAAATTTCAAACCCCCCCAATCCTGGGAGCATTTCACTTTCCTACTGCAGAGGAGCTCGCTTCAGCTTTCCCTACCCTCTCTTGCCTTTTTACCCTCTCAGAAACCTCTCTGTTCTCCCACCCAGTGCATGTTTAAGACATCTCACTCCCCTGGAGAACACAGTCCAAAGGGAGAGTAGTCCATCTTCTGCTTTGCTGGTTAGGCAAGGAGATCCTCCATATGTCTTTTGTGGCGGGGACAGAAGGGGACCTATAGCCCACTGGTCTTGGTTGATAGGGAGAGGGACAGAAAAGAAAACAAAACTAATCACTAATTTTAGGCACACAAACTTAGAGAGACTTTGGATATTTGAATATAGAAGCATGGCTTCTATAGGATTTTGGTGAGCATTCTGGGCTCTGCACTTCAACAGCAAGCTGTTGTTTTGATAATGTTGTTGTTGATTGCCCCAGGACAAAATATAAAGGTTGTAAAAGCCGCTATATTCAACTTCTGTGGATAATGTTCCCTCCACCCCATTCCATTATTGAACAATTAGAGTGGTTACAGTATTATTGGCATACAATATTATATTAGTTTCAGGCATACAACATCACTTGAATAAAAATAAGCAAAGCGAGAAAAGTGGCTACAGTATTATATGAAGGCAAATTCAGTCACAAATTCACAATGTCCTATTACCTGTTTGGCTGGCAGAGTCATGCTGGCGAAAGGGTAGCAGTTATCAAAATGAAATAAAATAGGAGAAAGAAGAACATACACTTTTGTACCTTCAAGGACCCTTTTACCCCTTGTGGTGGCCGTGAAGACCGCTACTTAGATCCCCTTTTCAGAAATGCTGCCTGGGAAGCAGGTTTGTCTGACAGCCTCCAGCTGCCACACCTTGACTTGGCCACAGCACTCATGCCTGGGCTGAACTTCCTCTGGGCTCCTCCCAGGCAAAGACGGGGCAGGTGGAGTGACTAGGAAAAGGCCATCCTAGCTGCCCCAGGCAGCACTCCTCTGATGTGCAAATTTTGCTCGGGAACTCTCTATTGGCCTTACTGAGACTTTCTAGAATAGCACCGTGCTCTGAAACTCCCCCTATCCAATCCTTCCTTCCATCTCTGCTGTCACAGGTATCAGTTCTGCTTCCAGGTCTGGAGATTCACCTGCCAATTCCTTCTGTCTCCTCCTTCATCTTTCACAGGCAGTTCCTCCCAATGAATCTCTCGCATATCTAATTCCACCTTCACATTAGCTTCTTGGAGAACTTTAACTAATACACTTCCAATAGCTGGTAGGTTCTGATCATGCGATAAGGGGCTCGACCTATGGTGACTTTAGGAGGTCATAAGTCCCTTACATATGTATATACTGTTCTAAGTATGTGTGCAATTTTCCCTGAAAAAGAACTATAGCTTTCATCACATTCATTTACAAAATTATCAACTCTGGCAAATAATTGTCCGTTAACTCAGTAGTTCAGAAGTATATTAACATGAAATCTGTATTACAGCATAACTTATTTTATACAATAACAGTCATGCCTCCATTTTCTACTGCAAGCGAAACGAACTTTAATGATATTTAGAGCCCTGAAAATTAGGCCTCGAGTGCAGAGATAATCAGTACTGTATTCTTTACCTAACATTGAGCTTTGAAAAGAAGTCATGCTCTGATTTAAGTAGTTATTGGCATGAAAGAAATACAAGTAATTGAAAAATCAATAGATTAATTTTTTTGCATTTGAGGCTGGAGTGTCAGTAGTAGGTGCGTCAGCCCTCAGTGCAGAGAGTGCTTAGAGCTGATCCACCGGCAGGTCTGCAAAACTGCCTCTGGCGGCTGTTCCTCAGGCGGTTTATGTCGGGGCTACTTACGTCAACTAGACTCAACGTTTGTGTTGGCAGCATAAATGCTGGCATGTCAGCATCCCTACTTTATACTCCCCTCCCCCGAAAGTGTGTATAGTTTAATTAGACCAAACATAAGAAGTGGTATGTTAATAGCTCAAACCTGGAAGTAATGGCTTCCTAAGGGGACATTCCTGCCCCACCTTGGGGAATAATCTAATATGCGTCAGTGAAAAGCCAACCCCTCATGGCCTGTTCCCTACAGCAAACTATTCTCAGAAAGTACAAACTTTACCCCTGAATCGAGTGGAATATTTATGGTGAGCTGGGATAAATAATTTGCCTGGATACCACCAGGCAGCTGTGCCCTGCTACTACCAACTCCAGCCAGGCACTCTGAATTCTTCCCCGTGAAGGTTTCTGTTGTTTCAATGTTCGGTTTAAGTATGATGAAGCAGGCTTCTGCAGAGAGAACCGGAACCAGCAGATCAACAGAACAGCCCTACAGTCCACTGTTAGGTTAAAACAAGGAAGTCTTTAGAGGGGAGAGCAAATTCCCCTGAAAGAGTAGGTCCATGAGCAGCAAAGGCTTAGGATAGATACAGAACTACCCCTCTGCCCTTAAATATTCTTTGGCCCTGACCTTGGTAGAAAAATGTTTGTTTAGTGCCCTCAAATTCTGTTTCTGGTAGGATTGAATGATAATTTTAGGAAGCAGCTCATGTTCATTGTTGGAAAACTAGATTTTATTAGGGGTGGAGAAGGCAAAAGATATATAGGTGGGTATCTCTTCAGTCACCAAGGGGAGAAATAAATCCAATACGTTTTAGAAAATATTGAATCATTTGAAACCCTTTCTATGAAGAGTCAGGTAGTGGGAATAAACGTTAGAGGAGAGTTTAAAAATGTGCCCAGACTTCTGAAGCAGAAACCAGATATTTGTCTATGATGATGACAACCAGATACTAACTTCTGACAAAACAGAGTTGTTACCTCAAGCTAAATTCCTTCCTGACCATTAGTTGAGTTCCTTACTTATATTTCTTCCTCTACTAGAACTTATTTTTCCAAAATGAGCAGTCACCTACGCTCTGAATTAAAGCATCTGTCCTGAAACACACACATATGCACTTAAAACATTATTCTTCCTTGTAGAAATCTAACAGGGTAGTCAGCAAGTGTAAGGTGGTCGTCATGATGATTTAGACCAAGTGAGGGCTCTTCTTTTGGGTTTTATCTATTTACTAAAAAATCTTTACACCAGGGCCCTGGCAGAGACCCAGATAGGATTATAGGATTCTCAGCTTGGGGTGGCTGGCATCCTCAATCAAAAGCAGTCAGTGCTCCCCAAAATGCCCATGGACATAAAACCCTGCTGGCTCTATTTTTTTAAGGAAAAAGCATAAAAATATTTTTTCCATTTTGACCAATGTCTACTGCACATTTTAAAAATATACTTTCATAGATATAATTCTAGAAAAGCCAGAGTTACGGACATGAGGATCAGAGTAAAATATATTAGGTGTCATATGCTACTTTGTTAACACAGAGTAATAATTTTTACTTGCACTGCATCTTTTTGAAAGATCACAAATTGCTTTACTCCTGTCACTAGAGAGCCACTACTCAACCTTTCTAAGGAATTATAAAGGACACACAAAAAACCCTCTAAAAATGAAAGAAGCAAAATGCTTTCCCTATCTAATGAAAAGGAAAAAGAAGTACCACAGGAAATTACAGACTGCTGGATTTATATGAGCACCAGAGTAAATGATAAAATAAGCCATTATAATACTGCGTAAGACATGTAGCAGTAAATATAACTTTAGTGAGAGCATCATCTTAACCAGGATTCTGTAGTTTATTTTTTCTTAAGGAATGACATGAACAAAGCCGTTTTAATGCCAAAATGTTGTCGGAGTCCACTGCATTGAACAAGCTAGATGACATGGTGCCATGGGCTAGGAATAAGAAGGCATGGCTCTAGCCTTGTCTCTGTCATGGAGTTCTCATGAAACTGAGTAAATTTCTCATCCTTTTCTTTCTTGGATCCTTCTCCCTTAAAATTAAATAATACTTCCTACTTGTCAATATCCCCTCACTAGAGACCTTGAGAAGCTTAGGACGGGGTCTAAAATCCCCAGAATATTAGTATATCTCATAGATGCCACCTGGGGTGGCTGCCTGGTTCACAGGACACTACCTGCTAGAATCAGCCCCTTCGATGCAGAAAGTTTGGGACAAACAGAAAATGGTCGTATCTGGACCACAGGCTTCTGTGCCCTTTGCCTATAGCCGATGAGTGAGTGCAGGCATGGACCCTTCTTTTGAATGGAGATGATCAAATTTTCTCTCCCAGGACACCAAGTGGAGAGGCAGAAAGATATATGAACATTGGGAATTGTCTGTCTAGAGAATCATAAGACATTTTTTAAATGGAGACATAGAATAGAATAAATAGAATAATTCATAAGCAGCACTCTTGGCCCCTCCCCCTACACATTGGAGTGGCTTCCTCACATTGCCTAGGACCAGCCAGGGCCTGCAGTACTGCAGAGAGACTACCCTCAACCCATCTCCCATTTCTCCTCTTTGGGAGGCTTCATCCTACAACCCTCCGCCCCTAACCTAGGGTCAACCAGATGGCCCTAAAGTCTGAGACCCATGCCTATAGTTACCGCAGAGCCCCAGAGCTGGACCCTGGCTCTAGTAGGTAGCGTGGTACAGGAATCACTGTTGCTGGCTGACACGGCATTTCTTTTGTGGGATTATAAGAGATTGGGCTGCCAGGATGGTGCTGACACACTGATTTTGGAGCCCTACATACCCCATTGGGGCCTGTCAGAGGGTGTCATTAGTGGTAAGAATAAAATTTGCTCTATGAGGCTTTTGTTTCATATCTATAGTTACATAATTTGCACAGATATTTGTATAAATGTTATTTATATACTCTTTAATATACAGAGATGTTTTTATAAATGTTTATATTCTAGATTTTTTAAATACACTGATGTATAATACATTCCTTATTGTGACTCATTTTTAAATAATGCTCTTGGAGAACTACCACCTTCACCTACAAATAGATTATTATATCTAAAACCACTATTAGTAAACGGCAGTAGTGACACATCATACAATGTTAAGCTTATCTCAATCAAAACAACTTAGAAAAGATAGAAGCAAAAGTATAAATAAACAAGGTGTTTCATTTGTAATTTCCTTCAGACCAGTCTATGACATTCCATTCACAATCCATTCATGAGCCTAATAAACAGAACAGGTACATTCTCCCTTTTATAAATGAGTAGGGCTAGAAACTCTAAGCTCAAAACAGAGACGTTGTGAGTGGAAACAGGTCGCTTAAACTTCAGCTCACAACTGCATCTCTTAGACAGAGCCAATCCTACGGTCACCTCAGGGCCCTAGACATCGGAATCTCATCATTAAAGCAAAGACGTCAAACGCTGACCTTCACATTTCGTTACCTCGAGCCCATCTACCATTTTGCACTGGCTTTTAAAATTTTGTCATGCCATGGATTGATAAG
Source organism: Mormoops blainvillei (assembly GCA_004026545.1). NCBI lineage: Eukaryota > Metazoa > Chordata > Mammalia > Chiroptera > Mormoopidae > Mormoops > Mormoops blainvillei. The sequence continues at coordinate 83,253 of PVJD01006099.1, read as the reverse complement.
TGAAATGTAAAATGCTATCATTTACTCATTTAAATGAGATCTTTTAATTCCATATGGGAAACAAAATGTTGAGGTGAATAAGTAAAAATATCAAAATTTCAAACAATTTTACATTTGCATGACTCTTAGAAATGTCAGACACATTTTAAAATCTTCCTTAATCCATTCGGTCAGTTGTGTTGGAAGTTAACATGTTAGCCCTGTCAGTGCCTGGTCGAGCCTGAAAGAATCAAACTCTCTGACTCAGGGCTAAAAGGAAAGTTTTAACGCATGAAAAGCTGTCAACTGCCTCATGATTTCTTCCAGTTTATGGGTGCTCATTATAACAGTCCTCGTCCCTCTCGAAAACCCATCTACGACCTACTGTCAGATGTGCTTCTTTCAATTAAAGGTTATTCTCCCTGTTACTGTTTCCAAAAGTAAACTTCTTTTCTTTAAAAGTGTGGAGTTACTAACAAGTATGAGAAAAGAGACTTGCTCATCACATTCTTTGACAGTTAGTGTCACTCTACCTATTACTTTTTTCTTTGAGACACCACGACCTTTTTTCATGTCCGCACTGTCTGTGCATGTTTATGACATCCATCACCACGAGGCCTACCTGCAAGGGTAAAGATATGGTGCCATAGAGAGTGACATCGGTGGCCAAATCCCTTGTACGTTGTCAGAGTGAGTGATGATGTTGGAAGCTTGTAGAAGAACAGCAGAAACTGTAAGAGTCTCGGATGCTTTATCTAGATCAGAATTTGTGCAAAGCTCCAGTGTTGTGCATTTTCTTTAACATTTTTTATATTTAACCTGAGCCAAAATTTTATCTTTAAGGCCAGATCATTCTATATCCCAAGTTACTCAACTAAGGATATTTTCCAGTATTTTGTTATCCAGGGTCATCGGTACACAATAATTTGGCATTTAATTCCAAACTGATTCAGTATTTTTAGGAGAAGATCACAGTCTTATAAGAAAATGATATAAAAAATGGGAAAATGCAAGAATTGGCTTCTGACTGGCAATAGTATTTTTAGAGAGGGGAGCTATTAGGTTCTCTGTTACCTTTATTCCAAAATGTTGAGCATGGCCGCAAGGTCCTTTGTGATTTGTTTCTTGTCTCCCAGTATTGCTTAGTTAATGTAGTTCTCTTAAATAAACCCTACATATCATCCATCCCCACACACTTTTCAGCTTGCACTCATTTTAAAATACCATGCTCTAGGCGCATATGAACGCTGAGGCACACATGGGGGAGAGCCCCCTGGCTATGGTGCAACATTTTAACCACCTGGAAGTTAGGCTTTGGGCATTATCTGCAAATGACATCATTCATAGAGTCACATGAATACATGGACAGGACATTCATCGTTCAGTTGCTTGTCATACAGTTTTAAACGTGCCCATTGCAGGCCTCCACTGCCTAGATGGCTTTTTAAAATAAATCCTGAGGTTTCGTGTGACTATCACTTTTTACATGTGTTCGTGGTTTTAATTTATTAAATGTAAACATTTAAAAATACGTCACAATTTTCATAAATTTGTTTTGACATTTCTTCAGTTTTTAATAATCTGGGACCCTCAGCGATTGGAAGTGGTCACAAGCTCTCTGTTGTTCTTTCATACACTCCTGCCTTGGTACTCGACATGTCCTTTCTCTCCTTTGCTCTTATTAAAGAAGCAGCTCTGACTGACCTCTTACCCTTGGGCAGAATTAGTGACTCCCACCTCTTTGCTCTCATAGCATAGATCTTTATTATGAGCCTCATATTCTACCTTATGTGATTTTGTATGTGCCTGTCTGTCCCTCCCTACACTGTGAGGACTCATAGGCAGGGATGTTACCTTTGTTAAACTCAAGTCACCACAGCAACCAATGTTCTTCAGCCCCATCCTAAGATCAGCTGGTGTCCAGGGCACACTGAACGCTGGGGGTACTTGGCGTCTCTCAGAATGTGTGCATAACTTCAGCTGTGTACTCATCAAGCGTTGTGTATTCAAGAGTCAGTTTCATTTATCCCCAGACCTTTATGCTGGCTTTATTAGTTATGGTAAGTATGTAATTTCATTAAGTATTAAACAAACATAAAATGAGTAGAGCATAAATGAAAGTTTAATTTTGTAAAATGCATCTGGAAAGCTTTGGGAAAAGTAAAGGCAAATCACACACACATGCGTGCAGACCTGTCAAATACATCATGAGAAATGCCACTACGCACAACTGAGGGGGAAATCTTAAACATCAAGAAGGATTCTACACTCAGACTGACTGCAAGTATATTTGAATCTTTGCTCCATTTTAAACATATCACAGTTGAAAACTATGATTCATGAAGATCTGTTTTTTTTGAGAACAAGATAGAGCTCCAAACAACAGTCCCAAACTAAAAAATTTTTTAAAAAATAATTTTAAATCTTAGCTTTACATCAGAAGATTGGCAAATTAATTTAAGTTAAAACAAAATGTTTAACAAATAACTTTTTAAAGCTTTCTCTTCTTCAAACCTCTTTCATATATGAACTAGCAAATCCTTGATAAAAAGTCATCTATTGAGCCATGCCGACTCCTTTGCCACTCACAGTGGGTGAAAAGTTGGAGCCAGACTGAGACTGAAAAAGGAGGTGGTCCCTCTCTGATGATGAACTTGAAATGTGAACTGCCTATGGTGCTGCCTGTGGCCATGAGTCACCTCGTGGAAGACGCTGGACAAATCAGGAATGAGAGACGGAGAAAGATGTTGATTTGGGTCCCTGAGTACTTGCTCCTAAGAGCAGACACCCTCCTTCCATTCTGGGATTGGTCACACAACAGCATCTTTGTTTTTGCTTAAGTTCAATCAATTTGGGTTTCTTTCATATGTAAACATAAAGATCCTGATAATACAAAATGTAAAAGACACCACTAGTTTATATGTTATCATTACTGTGGGAGCTGTTAGTTGACAGCAGACCTCATTGGACATTGCATCCGTGCCAGGCTCTGACGAAAGGAACCAACCAGGCCAAAGGCTAGCCTTCATGGAGCTGGCAGGCTAGTGCCCTGATGACTGGAGGGGACTGCAAATATAAAGTTTATATCTATACCACACTAATATTTACACTGTAATATAATCATATTTGTTATGCATTAATGGCTAATAAATCCAACCTGGACAATAAAGAATCTTTTCAAGGGAGTAGCCATAACCCTGTAGTTGAATGCCAGTCAGAATAACTACACGCCCTAGCAGGGGTGTCTGACCTTTGGGCATCTCTGGGCCACACTGAAAGAAGAGTTGTCTTGGGCCACACATTAAATACATTGCAACACGAAATCACAAAAAAATCTCATAATGTTTTAAGTAAATTTATGATTTTGTGTTGGGCCGCATTCATAGCCATCCCAGGCTACATGCGGCCAGTGCTGAGGGTTGGACACCCCTGGCAGCATTTCCTTGTGCTACTGTCAAGATCAGGATTTGGTGTTATAAGAACTATGACTAACTGAGTATGGCAATTTCTGATGTTAGCATGATATCAATATGCAGAGGGGCCTCATTTGATTTGACTATTGCTATACAGCAGCGCTTATAGCATTTTAGACCTAGGAGGGGCTGGTGAGTAAGAAAAATGAAGCACAGAAAAATCAAGCGATTCATTCATAGTCAGCCAGACTGCGAGGACAGCAGATAGATCCCAGCCATTTATTAAGATACCTGGTAGGTCATGATCAGTTAGAAGTGTCACAGTAGTTTGTTACTACTAATTAAATAGTGGCATTTGGATAGAGGGAGAGAAAAGTGTCATCCCAGTCCTTGCTAGTGAGCTATGTATGAATCACACACTCCCTGGAAATCCCTGAGGAAGGACTGTGCAAGTCAATATTATGAGTCAGGTGTTTCTTGACATTGGGGACATAAAGGCTAAAAATCATGAGCTGGTGAAAAATCCAGGACTGCTAGCATCTTGAGTTTTCTTAGAGGCTTTTGTTTTTAAATCCACTTATAGTAAAGGATAGGAGAGACTCTCAATCTTTAAACATCAAAAAAGAAGAAAAATTTTAAAATCTATTTTATTGATTATGCTATTACAGTTGTCCCATTTTTTCTCTCCCCTTTATTCCCCTCTGCCCTGCACCCTGCCTTCCACCAGCATTCCCCCCACCCTTAGTTCATGTCCATGGGTCGTACATATAAGTTCTTTGGCTTCTCCCTTTCCTATACTATTCTTAGCCTCCCCCTGTCTATTTTGTGCCTACCATTTATGCTTCTTATTCCCTGTACGTTTTCCCCCATACTCCCCTCCCCTGCTGCTAACACTCCATGTGATCTCCATTTCTGGGATTCTGTTCCTGTTCTAGTTGTTTGCTTAGTTTGTTTTTGTTTTTAGGTTCAATTATTGATAGTTGTGAGTTTGTTTTCATTTTACTGTTCATAGTTTTGACCTAAAAAAGAAAATTTAACGTGGTTATTAGTGGCCCAAGGGAAATAAACCTATATCAAACAAAGTTCAGTCTGTAATATCTGTAAACCCCTTTTCTCCTGTTCCTTAGAGAAAAATCACACTGATCTGGAGGGAATTTTATTTTTATCCTTCTTAACTTAATTTTTACTTGTTTTAGAGGAGATTGGTATCTTCAACTTTTTCTTGTTGTAGGGGGTGTTGATATTTTGCCTAAACTTGGGCTTTGTAACATGGTATTAGAACATGCCTTATTCATGTCTTATTCAAATACCTTGGATGAAACAAAATATCGTTGACTTGGATGTGCTCCTGTAAACTTCAATTTCCAAAAGCTTTTAGCGTCAATTACCTCCCACGACAAAGCAGCCCACAAGCCCCATGATAGTGCTCAGAGTGTCATATCATCAATCGCAGGCCTGAGATTCACAGTAAAATCTAATTTCTTGTAGTTACTGCTGAGAGTTAGGCTGCCATAATCAATTGAATTCCTAAAGAAAATGAACATCTCAGAAGTAAATCTGAACTTATTAAAATGAGCTTCCAATCAAAATTTCCAGCAGCAATGGAGCATTCTAATTTGGTGCATTCAATACATGCTACTCAGCAGTTTTAAGGATATTTTTTCCAGAATATAGAGAGATCTTTCCCCATTAGGAAAAAAAATGGAATAGAAAGCCATTCATACAATATTAATAACTTGCTCTACTTTACAGCTTAGTAATAAAGTTATTTATGCTGCCAGGGGCGTTCCATGATATTAGCAGTGGAAAGACAGTAGCAGACAAGAGCGCCAGGCCTGTGCCATGTACAAATGGCAGAACTACAGCGCCCCCCTGCGAGGCTGTGTAGCAGGACTGCAGCCAAGGGGAATGACCCTGGGACAAATCTTTACCCAACACATAGAAGAAGAGATAGAGACTCTAAATCAATCTCTTTCCTATCTTTTGGAACAAATGAACAGCAAAAATTGTAATTTAGATTAGCATTGCCTATACAGATCATCTCATTGCCGCACCACAAATTTATCTCTTTCCCAGATCAAATATATTCTTTCAAGATTTAAATTACACATTGCACCTAGCTTTTCTTACATTAGCACGGTTGTGTTCTCAACCATGCTATCCCCATACAGAGAGATGCACTTTTTATTTTTGATTATGCACCATTTAATATTTTATTTTATATTATTTATTTTGTATTATGTTCCCTACATTTTATTCTAAGCACCTCAAAAGCAATGATCACTTCTTACCCACTGCCTCTCTCTCCCCCATAGCACCTGCCACAGTAGTGAATAAAAGAGTAATGCTGAAGAAGTATTTGTAAATAAAGAAATGGGGTGCCAGAGTTTTGTCTGATAAATGGTTATAATATAATCATTTTCCATGATCAGATCTAGCATGTACAAACAGAAGGAAGTGGTAGCATAAATAATTCAGCATAGCAAATAATTGGAAAGTCATATATATATTTTACTTTGTAATGCATTAAGGCTGGCCACAAATTTATAGAATAGCTCATTTATAGACTAGCTAGTAAACGATGAGTGGTGTGCTGTGATAAGAGAAAAGACGAACAGGCACAGGAAACATCTGAAACATTTTGTCTACCCAACATTCAGCCCCCCCTTTCTTATAGCTTGCTAATATCCATCTGCATAATTATCTCCTCTATTTTGTGCAATCCTGTTGGGAAAGTGAAACTGGGCATCACTGGAAACTCCTTGAACTAACTTCTTGTTATTGCCTGGCACGGCTAAGAGCTGGTATATCACTGACTCTAGGTCAATCAGACCCTCTTTTCAAGGGCTTTAAATTTCAGGCCATGTTAGGCAAAGGCAGAAAAGAAAATGAATATTCCAGGGCTGGCGCATACATGGATGTCTGTCAGAGCTTGCTTCTGACACCTCCTAGATATACCCGGGTTCCACAAGTTCCAAACAGGGTTCTTGTGACCTACACATAGTTTCTATGAATTCACTATTAATAGAACTTAATAGAGTTAGCTTCTTTTATTTGCAAGTATCATACTCTAACAACTATGTTAGGCCAACGCTTCCCTAAGAAATGTGGAAATGGAAAACCAGAAGACAGACACAGTACACCATTAGCGTGGCATGAGAAAGGGTGTCACAAGTTAGAATCAGGGTCAGAAGAGGCACGGGAAGGAAGGGAAGGCTGCTAATATGCTCTAGTCAAAGATAAGGAGGAGCAGAGGAGGCTGACTCACAGGGTAAGGAAAAGAATAGCTACCACAGAAAGAAGCAGATATGCTATGTAGCCACCTCTGCAACCTCTGGGTTGGCCTGGTTCCCAGTGATGGTCCAGTTCACAGCCCTATTTCCCAGGACAGCTTATATTTCTCTGGAATTTCATCATCTTAAGAAACCCCTCTGTACTCTTGCAGAGCTTTCAAAATGGTGGGAAATTCAATGGTTAAGGTGGGAGCTCTAGGGTCAAACTTCCTACATGAAAATCCCAGTTCCATCACTAGTTATTTAAATTTTTCTGTCTATACATTATATCCCATAATAGCTACCTCAAGAGGGTTATTGATGAGGTTTCCATAAGAAAACAAGCATGGTGCTTCTCAGTGTTCCATCTTCTCCCCATAGAATCCATTATACACCATACCAAGTGATTTTTTAATAGTATAAATTGCTTCCCTGTTCAAACTTTCCTAAGGCTTCCTCTTGCACTTAGAATGAAAACGGAGCTCATTACCACCACCTACAATGTCTCATGACCTTGCTCTTGCCCTCTTTTCCTATCTCCGGCACTAATCATCACCCGTTGAACTTGAGCACATGCACTGGCCTTCTTCCTGTCCTTCGGGCACATCGAGTTCATGCCTGCCTCAGGGTCTTCATGCTTGCCGCCCGCTTTGCTGGAGGGCTTTTCCTCCACGCCTTGGCATGGCTCTTCCTTTCTCATCATTCAGATTCTTCTTAAACGCTGCCGTTTCAGACTTAGCCACCCTTTCCTTAGTAGAGCCCACAACATTACTCTTTATTGCTAATGCTGTAGTATTTTCTCAAATGACTGCATTGCTATCTGTAACTCTCTGTTTGTTGCCTATTTACCTCATTACAGTATAGGATCTATGAAAGCAGAGACCCTGCCTAAATTGCTTACCACTCTATTTCCAGTGATGAACAAATGAAAGAATAAATGACCATGTGCAGTACTTAGCATAGTGTCATTTTCTCCAGGATTTCCCGAGTTTTCTGTAGGGATCATGAATTGCTTTTATAATAAGAAATACTGTTTCTTTAAAAAAATGCATCTGTCCTAATACTAAGTCCTTGGAAAATTTCTTTCCCTAGTGTCCTTTTATGGCATCTTTGGATTTCAAATGAGACCTAGTTTCTAAAATATCTAAAATACCATAATGTGGGCAGGACAAAGCTAGGTGTGCCCAAAGTCTAGGCAGAGTAATGTCAGGACAATACGAAAGGCCAGCTGGCTGGAAGAGGCGGCGTTAGGGCAGGTGTCCAGAGGAGTAAAGTCACAAAGACCATATGTCAGCAGAGAAGGAGCTGGCTCATGGGCTGAGAACTATGAACGGTGAAAAGAGGCACATGCTGACAGTGCAGGTCTGGGGCTTTATAAATGATGACAGTGCTCTTCAAACTTAAGATGGAAACTTAAGATTGAAGAAGGAGGGCACCCGAGCCAGCAAGACAGGCTGGAAGCCAGTGTCTGACACAGGCAAACCTTCCCCTATGTAAGACAAGCAAGGCCGTTGCTCTTAAAACAACTTATGAAATAATTGAGCCCTTTTTTCAAGAGATAGTCTGGGTTTTCTGGTCTGAGATGTCCCATATTTAGATCATTGCATTAGGTGATCTTGATCTTGATTTGGCCCACCTAAAGGCATTAGGTGGTCTTGATCTAGGTGATTCTAGACCTTCTCAGAGTCATTCGTTACTTAGGCCCCCATGGGCTCACTGGATGTACCTGAAGGGACTTTCTGGTTTCCCCTTCATCAGTATCTCCTTTGCCAAGGGTCAGGGTCCCTTGATCTGGGCTCAGGGTTAGGAATGGGGAAAGAAAGTAAGTGGGAGGGAGGTTGCCATGAGTTCCTACCCCCACACACATGGTCAAAAAACCAGATTCCTCTGTCTAAGGCTCTACAAGAGGGCGAGGTTGGTAGAGAATGTACATTAGTTCTCTGAGGTAATTCCTTATCCTGAGTTCCAGTGAGTTGGAACAGTTCATAAAAATCCCAGAAGCAAAGAGAGAAAGCTAGTTGTCTGCCAGGAAACACAGACACCTTCCATGACACCCACAGCCAGCTGCCTGCTGTGGTGACTGCCGGTCCCCGGTGCTGCACACCCGGGCGGGCACGGTCCAGATCCTGCCAAGTAATTAACTTGCATTCAATAAGTGAACTCAAAATTAAAACAAAGGGATTTTAAAATTTAAACTGTAAGTTAAAAAGTACATAGCTTCTGATACTAAGTGGGTAAACTGCTTTGAAATTGATGTTGAATTGGTGCTGAGTTCATAATGGGGCTTGATTATTTCCACATGGTACTTAAGAGGCACATAAAATTCCACTAATATGAAAAAAATGTATCTTAAATGTTGGTTGTCAGGGAAAAGAATACTTTTATATTACTAAAAAATGAAAAAAGGAATTTTATAACAACTTAAATATATTATTTCAGAATATTGATTAAAAACACTTCAAATAAGATAGAATAGCTTAAAATGACTATTTGATATTTACATGCCTCCAGTTGAATAGGATGGGGCCTTTCTTGTGTGTAAGAAACTATTTTTTGTTTGTTTTTTGTTTCTGTTTCTAATTATATTTTATTGATTATGCTATTACAGTTGTCCCAGTTTTTCCCCCTTTACCCTCCTCCGCCTGTGAGCACCCTCACTCCCTCAGGCAATCCCTGCATCTTTGTTCATGTCCATGGTTCATGCGTATATGATCCTTGGCTACTTCATTTCCTATACTGTACTTAACATCCCCATGGCTATTCTGTAACTACCTGTTTGTACTCCTTAGTCCCCTCACCTCTTCACCCATTCCTCCAAAACCCCTCACACCGGGCAACCATCAAAACACTGTCTATATCCATGATTCTGTCTCTTCTTGTTTGCTTAGTTTGTTTTTTAGATTGAATTGTGGGTAGATATTTATTTATTGCCATTTTATTGTTCATAGTTTTGATCTCCTTTCTTAAATAAGTCTCTTTAACATTTCATTATAATAATGGTTTGGTGATGATGAACTCCTTTTGGTTTTTCTTGTGTGCCCTTCACTTCTAAATGATAGCATTGCTGGGTAGAGCAATCTTGGCTGTAAGTCCTCACTTTTCATGACTTTGAATATTTCTTGCGAACCCCTTCTAGCCTGCAAAGTTTCTTTTGAGAAATCAGCTGACAGTCTTATGGAACTCCCCTGTAGGTAAATAACAGCTTTTCTCTTGCCACTTTTAAGATTCTCTCTTTATTTTTAACCTTTGGCATTTTAATTATGTGATGTGTCTTGGTATTAGCCCCTTCGTGTCCATCTTGTATGGGACTCTGACTGTGCTTCCTGGACTTAGATGTCTATTTCCTTCACCAAATTAAGGAAGCCTTCTTTCATTATTTTTTCACAGTTTCCCAATTTCTTGCTCTTTCTTGTCTCCTTCTGGCACCCCCATGGTGCAAATATTGGTATGCTTGAAGTTGTCCCAGAGGTTCCTTACAATATCCTCATTTTTTTTTTTAGATTCTTTTTTCTTTTTGCTTGGTTTTCTTCTGATTGGTTGCTTTTTGCTTCCTTTTGTTCAGAGTCATTGATTTGATCCTCGGTTTCATCCAGTCTACTGTTGATTCCCTGTAAATTGTTCTTTATTTCAATTAGTGTATCCTTCATTTTTGACTGGATCTTTTTTATGCTGTTGAGGTCCTAAGTTCCTTGAGCATCCTTATAACCAGTGTTTTGAACTCTGCATCTGATCGATTGCTTATCTCCATTTTGTTTAGCTCCTTTTCTGGAGTTTTGATCTGTTCTTTCAGTTGGGACATGTTTCTTTGTCTCCTCATTTTGGCAGCCTCCCTGTGTTTGTTTCTAGGTATTAGGTAGAGCTGCTATGAGTCCCTGTCTTGGTAGTGTAGCCTAGTGTGGCAGGTGTCCTATAGGGTCCAGTGGCACAGCCTCCCCTATTACCCAAGCTGGGTACTCAAGGTGCACCTTCATGTGGACTGAGTATACCCTCCTCCTGTAGTTGAGCACTGATTGCTGTTGGCAGGCCAATGGGAGAGATTTACTCAGGCCAGTCAACTGCAAGGACTGCCTGTGACCATTGACCACCAACCTCTGCCTTCTGTGAGAATCAGCTGTTCAGGGACAGGGTGATAGTACTCTGACATAGTCTATAATTGTCCATTGGGTGCTCAGGCCATTGTATTTCCCAGGTGGTGCAAGCCAAGATCAGCCTCCACCTGTGTTCTGCCCAGGGCCACCCTATGTGAGCTACAAAGCAATCACAGATGGCTGCAATCTAAGATGGCTGGGCTTGGAGGCTCTCAGGCAAAGCCAGGCTGTGAGCCTAAGCTGGCTGTTGCTAGTGCCAGGTCATGGGACCTTTAGCAAAAGGTCCAGGGCTGGGAGCTCGCTGAGGCTGGCTGTTGCTTGTTTGAATTAATTGAGGAAGTTGTGAAGCATGAGCCAAGACCAGCCATTCATATAAAGCCACTGTTAACAGCTTGGGTGGGACTGTAAGTTGGGTGGAATAAAACCTCAGGGAATCCCCAGGTTGGGGAAAACAGTGTTAGTCAAGTTGATGGAGTCTCAGATAGGGTACCTGCCTTCTGGTTCTGTGGCTCTGTGGCAGGAGGACTCAGAAAAGGAAAAATGGCCTCTGTCTGCCTTCTGTTGGGGAGAAAGCTGTCCCACAGCTCTTGCCTTAATGCCAGACACTTCAATTTCTCCCACCATGCCACTGGTGCCGTTCAAGCTTCTACCCTAGTGCTGGAGCTCAGAGTGGGTGAGTCTGAGTAAGTCTGTGTGGTTCTTTAAAAGGAACTGCTTGGGAATACAGCAGTGTCTTCCACCAAATTAATCCCCACTGGTTTTTACAGCCAGAAGTTATGGGGACTTATCTTCTTGGCACTGAAACCGTGGTCTGGGGGGCCTGATATGGGACTGGAACTCCTCACTCCCAAGATATCCCTCCCCAATTTTATCCACCACACATGGGTAAGGGATCAGCCTATTCAGCATCTACGCATCTCCACCCCTCCTACCAGTCTGGATGGATGTGCTTTCTTTAATTCTGTAGTTGTCAGACTCAATATTTGATAGTTCTGAGTGATGATGGTAATTTTGATGTGGCTGTGCGAGGAGGTGGGATGTGTTTACCTATGCCTTCATCTTAACGAGAGGTCAAGAAACTATTTTAGACTTTTAAATAAACTTGAATTATATTTTAAACATTCCTGCAAAATATTTGCCAGAAATTTCCAAGACGTCTTGACCTAGACATCATTTGCTGCCTGTATTAATCTTTAACATCCAGATGCTTCTGCCTTTGCACTGTGGCTGGCCCACCCTGCTCTGTCCTATTTAGACTTGGTGACAAACACGAGTAAGTAACCATAGCTCAGCATAGTTTGATTGCTAACATCTTAAACTCTGAAATCGCACTATGTGGGTTCAGATCCTGGTTAAGCTCATTATTAGATATATGACATTGGGTAAATTACTTATCCTTTCTCTGACTTTGTTTTCCCCTCTGTGAAATGCAATACTACTTACTTTGAAGATTAGGACAAAAAACAACAAAAAAACCCCAAAGACTCCATCCACAGAGTTTTCCAACTAAAAAAAAAATTAATGTAAGATTTGCATTGATATACAATATTGATATTGCTAAGCCTCCTTACAGACTACTAAATCCTAGTAATTTGTATGAGCTTCTCCTTTCCCTCCAGTCAGTTCTACTTTGAACAATGCCTGGCACCAAACAAACACTCAATAATTTTTGACTAACTTTAGCTGCTCATCTGGGTTCCTTGAGTGCAAATCCATCACACCTTTAACAGATCACACCTGGGGCTCAAAAACACACCAGAATTAGCATCCAGTCCTGTCCCTTAGGTACAGGTGGGCAACAGCTATAGCAGACATGTCACTTGATAAGCATGTGCCTCCCTGCTTGGACCATATAGTTGCAGCCCTTAGAAATAATGATAGCTTCATTCATTGAGACCTACCTTGTGCCAGGCACTGTGCTTGTCATTTAGAACAAGATCCTATGTAATCTTTGCTTTTATCTTTGCATTTCTGTGAAACAAAAATGTCAGACAAACTCTGTTGATATCTTTAAAAAGAGATAATTCCATTTCCCAAATTCCTCAAGTGATTATATTTTACAGTTGTATCAGAGTGCGATGGACACAAAATAATTCAGTATTTAATTCTGCCCCTACTCAATATTTTTATGAGAGAATTACAATCTTTTTTTTAAAAAGCCAGTTATAAAGTGTGGCAAAATTTAATCCCATTCTTTTTGGTTTTACTCTTTATTTAAGTGTGAGAAACATTCCAAAGAAGTACACACATAATTACTAAACTGCTTGCTGTATTTTCAAAAACTGAATACATCTATGGAACCAGCACCCAGATAAAGAAACAGAACATCATCAACATTCCAGAAGCCCATTTGTACTTCCTTCCTGTCACCAGCCCTTCCACAATGCTAACCACAATTCCCACTTGTAACTGAAATTGCAAAATCAGTTCTGCAATATCATAACATCCCCACTGATATTGTTTTGCCTGTATTTGTACTCTATGTATAGAATCACAGAATGTAAAGTATTTTGCATCTGTTTTTGAGAATCAGCTCTATTGCTGCATATAGGTATAATTGGTTCATGATCATTACTCTATAGAATTCCATTCTTGAATATACTATTCCTTTGTGAGCCATAATGAAGCTTTGATGGGAGTTTGAGGCTGTTATGAATAGTATATGTCCCTTGGTGCACAAGTACATGCACTTCTGTTGAGAAATCTACCTGTGGGGTTTAATTGCTAGGCTATAGGTTATACATATGTTCTGCTTTGGTGACTACTGCCAAATAGTTTCCCAACGTGGTTGTACAAATTTACATCCTACTATCAGAGAAGAAGCATTCCAGTTCCTCCACATCCTAACAAACACTTGGCATTTTCCATTTTTTTAATTTTAGCCATTCTTATGGGGTATATTGGTTCATCCCTGAATTACTCTTAACTTAGCCTTTCTCCCCAAGGCTGCAAGGCATGGTGCACTTTCTGGTGTTGACACAGAAAACCATGTGCCCAACTATACTACGCCACCTGGAGGACAATCTCAGCACAGCGCCATGGCCTAAAAAAAGCAAGTCTTACCTCCCAAAAAGCCTGTAACAGCAATGAGGTCTTCACTTAGTCTCTTGAAGAGGAGGTGGTGGGGGAATTATAGCATGTAATATATACATACACCACTTTCTAAGGAGGCTCTTATAACAGCTGTCTCTCTAATATCCCACTGCCACGTCAGCTGCCTCACTTCTTCCACAGGACAATCCTTTCTGTTCTCTTCTCTGCTGGGGCTCCTCTATGCTTTAATCCCCCTTCCTTTCTTCATGTCCAGCTGTTGAGTTCTGAGCTCTCCCTCACTTGTTACCCTGGAGAGCACTCAAGTTCAAGACAAATGGTGCTTCCTCCTTAGATGTGGGAGGAATGGCAGATCATAAACATTATAACTTTCCCATTAACACTTGGGTGGTGGGGGATTTTGAGATATCAGTGTGTGTACTGCACTGTTAGGTTATACCTTTCTCCTATTCCAAGCTGGTAACCAGGTGCTGGTAAGTTCTTTCCATAGATATCTGGGCCAAGCAGAGAGTCAAAACACCAGAAGCCAAAAGCCTTTCCAATCTTACTAAATCTTAAATTCTCAAAGGAGAGTTCACTGTGAGTCCTGGAAAAGAATGGGAGAAGAGCAGGACCTTTAAGAAGCAGTATGATGAGAGAAAAGATTCCCTTCCATGCTGGAAACCTCTGTGCCAACTAGAAAAGGGATCCTTCTGGGCAGATGTAGACCAAAAAGAACATGGCTTATGAACAGATGGTGACTAGGTCCATAGTGAAATGAATCCACCTTATACCTGGGCGCAGGGCCTGGGAAGCAGGATGCAGGCTAAGCCCCCTTGCCCCTTCCATCTAGTCTTTTGCACAAGACACAAAGCACACCCCTGAACACTGTATCCCTGCAAAATGTATCAAGACTGCAGAAGGATGGCTCTTTGGTATACCTAGAGAGGAGAGATCCTAGGTGTTGGCAGCCCCAGCCTTAGCAAAAATCCCCATTTCCCCACTTTCTATGCAACAGAGGGCCATAAAGCACTGATTTTGAAGTTTACCTATGATATATCAGCTAGAAGGACCATGATGGCCCAGTAAGGAGGAATCCTTTTCCTAATCCTCTGTTATGTGACTTCCTGCATGTTGATATGATCCTAAGGGAGTCAGGATCCCCAGTACTGACTCACATTGTGTATCCTTTTAGTCTGATGAGGCTACAGCCAGAGTCTGTTTAATTTGATTTAAAAGCAATAAGAACTGGGATGTTTCTTGTACACTTGAGTTTATTTTCTATACTTGCCATACCTGAATTAGATTTCCTTTTAAAAATAAACCTATTTTTGATTAATGAAACTACAAAACTCAACTGGCAATGTGACAGTGAAATTATTCCTGCATAAGTCTAAATAAATAGGTTTTTCGATTTAGTCCTTGTGAACATTAGAATACAATCTTACATTTGAATGTAATCCTGTACAATTTTATATGATACAGTACCTAACTAGAAGCTGTAATGCTCATTACATACATCATGGGAAATTCAAGATTATGATGAGTAAAGATCTAACATTTCCAAGTACTCATGTGGGTATTTAGGCAGATTATCTGTCAGATTTTCTTTGTTTTATTGCTTTTTAGATTCTTTTTTACCTGAGCAGAAATATCTGAAGTGTAACTGCTGTCATATTAACACATACCCTGAATTATGTGCAAGTGTCTGCAACTGAAATGTTTATTTTTTAACATACACGGTAGTGATTTGTTTTCATGACACTAAAGAATGGTACTTGAATAATATATAGCCTGATTTTGAGATTGACAAATTAACAATGATTGAAATTGAAAATTAATTTTATAAGCTACTGTAAGGCACTACTATCACAGTCAGAAACATCCAAAAACATATAAGAAAAATTAAGTTAACGTTGTTCTCACTTACCTTAAAATAAGTATGATCTTCTAATAACTTTTCCATGTGAATTAAAGTCTAGATGATAAAATACATATTTAAACCTTGAGACATCTTTTTCTTGTAAATTTTTTATAGAAACCACTATAAGAAGCATTATTTGATCATATTATAGTGAATAAAATCATAATAGATGGTAAGAGTGACAAAAATCTGATACCTCAATTATTCTGTAGATTTTTAGGCACCTTCCTTTGAAGAGTTCAAAATACCTGAAAATGGATTACCTTATCATATTCCATTTTCTAGAACGATAAGAAGGCAAATGGGACTACCCCCAATGCATAAACAAGGAGCTGGAGCGCAAATCTTAATAGCTTCTTCAAGACCCCCATCAGCCATTAAATTATTCATATACATGTATATTTTAATGCCTCCATGCTTCTCATTTATCATAGGATTTTTTCCCTTATTCTCTTTTCTTCAAAATGCTGTTTATACTGTGAGAAAAAACTGAAATACCTCCTCTGTGAAGGCCTCCCTGACCCTCAGGCAGACATACTGACCAAGCTGGCTCTTAGTCACCAATGCCATTTGCTTTAGTTACTGAATACTATCCCTTGGATTTTGAAGAGTTTTCTTAAGTTATGCCTAAATACAAATCAAAAATAAAGAGAAAATACATGAGAATTGCTAACAATTCTCATTATGTATGTGAGTTGTATTGTGTATAACTTTTAACTTTGTATTTTCCACATTTTTCAATCCGGCCTGCCACTTGTTTTTATAAATAAATGTGTCATCTTTGAATGCCTTCATACTGTAAGGCAAAGACTGTGTAGTCGCGGAGCTGAAAATATTTACTATTTGGTTCTTTACAGAGAAAGTTTGCCCACCTCTGCTCTAGGCTGCTGACCTTGCTGTGTGGTGGCAGCTGGGTTGTGGGCATGTTCGTTTCATCTTGTGAAAGGAAAAGAGCACACACCCACGTGTTCCACAGCCCATGCCCGGCATCAGCGCAGTCACTGCAAGAACTCAGTCACAGTCCTCACATGGTGGAAAGGAGGCTGGGAAACGAGCTTGTGGCTGAACAACCATGTGCCCGGCTATAACTTCGGCCCAGAGAAACAACGGGAGCATTATATTTAGAGGACAGCCAACAGCCTCCACCACATGGCGTGTTTGTTTTGTCCATCCCCTCAACTTTGATCATTTAAATCCATGTCCTAGGCAAATGGTCACGTTTTTATCCATATAAGAAATGTATTTTTGCTACAACCAAGCCGATATATTTTCCAGTACTGCTTTTCAGATAGACCATTGAGCTACAGTTTGATGCAAGGTATAAGAGCCTGTAATGAGTGTCAAGCCAGAGCAAAGAAAGGTTGTGTTTTCACTAGAACATGCAATGACATGAGCAGGCAGTTCAAGATGGTTCATGGCTATTCTCAAACAGCACCGTGGTGGACGCTAATACCTTCAAAAAGTTCCATTCAAAATTCTGTTTTGTGAAAGCCTTCCTCAAATACAAAAAAGTTTGAGACCGATTTATAAAGTATTGACATGCAAAATATGCTGTAAGCCTCCAATCAGTCTCCATATAAAAAGAAAGAAAATGTATACGAAAAGATCTCAGAAATAGTCACAATTTCCATAGGGGACTTGATAGTCTATTTGCTCTACTACTGTGTGAGATTAAACATAGAAAAGGCATCTAAGCTAATCTTTCTGCTAGGATGATTCCCTGGCAGCAAGTTTTACTAGCTTCTTGGATTCAATTTTAAATATCTGGAGCAATGTGCTTTCCTATCTTTCTCCGAGAGGCAATTCAAAGACCTGTAGGAGATTTTCCTAACACCCATGGTGTAAAAAGCAATAGAGGAAGAAATAAGGAGATAGAGATTCTGGTCCTCACTCTTTTTCTCTCAACCACATGAACTTGCATGATTCATTTTAGTATTCTTTCAATTGTGTGTTTTTCTTACTAAATTCAAAGCCAATGCTGTGGGAGAAACAAAGATGTCAGAGACCCAGGCCCAGCCCTTCAAGAGTTTATAACTGAATACAGGAGCAACTTCAAGAGAAAGGAAAAGTGCTTAAGTAGACAGGATCACATCAGTTGTGAGTGATGGAGGAGCAGGGGACATGCAAACTGGTTTGGAAGATTGGTGAGATCCAGACAGGCAAATATGGAGGGGAAAGCATCCCACGTGGGCAGAAGGCATAAGCAAAGAGGGGAGGTAGGAACGAAGAGAATGTGGGAATGCCTGGTGGTCAGCTTTAGCTAGAACAGGTGCCATTCAAAGGGGGGTAATGGGAGATTAGGAAAGATAGTAAGGATACAGACTGGCAAGACTAATGAGTCTGATGTTATTTAGTAAGCAAAGTGAAGGGCTAGGAAAAGAGGGGTGATTTGATCGAGTCAAGATGTTAGAAGTATTATGCACGTGGTGATTTTGTTAAAATGAATTGTGGTCAGGGAGACTAATTAGAAACTAGTTAGAAAGCTAGGGCCAAAGGACAAATGTGGAAGGGATAATCAATAGGGAACAAGTTTGAGAAAGTATCTTCCCCGTGTTGAATAGGGTCCAATTACTTAGAGATGCTGCAATCAGAAAATGACAAAGCAGGAAAATAACACTCAGGATGATTATAGACAGAACAAAAAATATTTGAAATTGAAGTAACAGAAAAAAATAACTGTCTGGAAATGCATTTGCATTTTAGCTACTAATTTGGTGTTTATGAAGATTTTGAATGATTTCGTAGGCTAAGGAAGGCAGTACAACTGAAACTCTGGGAAGGTGGTAGGAGCTAGCTCCACTTAGGAAGAAGATAAGGAATGTAGAGAGAATTATTGCCCTGTTAGGTCCTTCACACTCATTCCATATGGGGTGTCTAGGCTCCACTTTTCCTGGTTTTAACTGGGAATGTAGTTCATTTCATTAATTTATTTTATTTTACTTTATCATATTATATTTTGAATATAATAAAATACACCTATCTTAAGTAATCAGGTTGATGAGCTTTGACAGTGACATCCATATAATCATCACCAAAATTAAGATACAAAACAGTTCTGTCATCACCCCACAGTCCCTCATAACTCTGTAATCAACTCTACACCCTTCTCAGGCAAGTGTTGATCTGACTGACTTCTGTAACAACAGGTTAGCCCTGCCCGTTCTAGAGCTTCACATAGATACAGTCAAACAGCACACATTCTTTGTGTCTGGCTTCTTTGGCTCAGGATGTTTTTGAGATTCATCAGTGTAGTTGCATGTGTAAATAGTTTATTCCTTTTTATTGCTGAATAAATTGTATGAATATTCTGCAAATTGTTTATCCATTCATCTGTAAATGGACCACTGTGTAGCTTCCAGCCTGGGGCTATTATGTATAAAGCTGCTAGGAATATAAGTGTATGAGTCTTTTGTAGACATAGGCTTTCATTTCTCTAGGGTAAATATCTCAGCTCGAGTCATATGGAAGTACAGCAACGAACAAACTGTTTTCCAAAGTAGTTATAGCATTTTACATGTCGAACAGCAGTGTATCAGAGTTCTAGATGCTCCACATCCTTTCCAACACTTAATATGTCAATCTTCTTTAATTTTAACATTCTAGTGGCTTTGTAGTAGTATCTCATTATGATTTTAATTTACACTTTCCTAATGATTAATAATCTGTTCATGTTCTATTTTTCATGTCCTTAGTGGTCTTTGGTCATTGTATATGTTTTTTGTAAAGTGTCTGTTCAGATCTTTTGCCCACACTTTTACTATCATTCTTTTTTTTGAGTTGGAGAGCTCTTCACATATCCTGGATGCACAGCCTTTTCCAGCTATATGTATTGCAGATAATGTCTTCTGATCTGTGGCTCGTTTTTCCAGTTTATTGGTGGTATTTTTGGAAGTGCAAAAGTTTTTCATTTTAATAAAGTCCAGTTTATGAATTTTTATGGATAGAGTTATGTACAATCTACAAAGTCTTTGCCTACCCTCAAATCTTGAAAATTTTCTGTTTTCTTCTAGAAGTTTTACATGTTTAGATTTTGTTCTAGGTCTATGATCCACTTTGAATTTATTTTTGTGTACAGTATGAGTTAGGAGTCAAGGCTAAGTTTTTCTCTGTTTCAATACCTAGGTGACCCAGCACTATCTACTGGCAATATTATCCTTTCCTGAATGAACTGCCTTGGCATTTTTGCAAAAAATCAGTTGACCCTATAAATCGGTCTATTTCTGAGCTCTTTAACCATTCTACTGACCTATTTGTTTATCCTTACCCCAAGGCCACACTGTCTTGATTGTGTATTTTTCAAGTAAGACTTGAAATCAGGAAAGAAGCGTCTAAATTTATTTTTCTTTTAAAGAATTATTTTAGCAATTTTAAGACTTTTACGTTTCCATATATCTATCAGAATCAGTTTGTCAATTTCTCTGAACAAGTCCTGGGACTTCCACTGAATCCATAGATCAGTTTGTGGAGAATATACAGCATAAATATGAGTTTCATATTTTAAGAATATGGTATTGTTCCTTTTTCCTATTTATCTTACCAATCTTTTCTAGTTTTCAATGTACAGATATTGTACATATTACGTTCAATTTATTTCTAAGTATTTCAGATAGCCTGTCTTAGAAGTCGACTACCGAGGAAAGCAGCAATCTCATCTATTATTTATGCATTTTATTAGTTTAATTCCTAGAATAATAATTTCTTCAAATTGGTGGTAGTGGAGGAGAGGTGGTAATGGGGGAGAAATAATTCCCATATAAAACCTTTTCCAGTTATAATTCTCTTCCTATGAGGAAAAAACATCTTTTGATGAACTACCACTCTACCCCAACTTGCAGAATGTCAATATATACACATGCTAGGGAGACTGTAGATGTAATACAAGTCTCCATGCTGTCAATTATGAGGCCTTCACAAGATGATTAGGTCTTTAAAGTTGAAAGCAGCTCTTTTATGGTAGATTACCCAGTCTACAGATCTACATATAGTTACCACTCAAAAATTATCAAATTTATCATATTAATGAACACTTTGGAAATTTTTCCTAGGGCAGGATATTTCTTTTAGCAGAATTCCCATACTTTAGTTTGAATCAGCAGTAACATTTGTACAATTACAGAGCACGTGTAGGAGGCCTAAAAATTAAAAGTAGAGAAAAATGTTTATCAGCAGAGTTTTACCTAGGTAGACAAAATTCTCATAAAAACGGTTTGGGAAATCTAACCACCTCACTGATCTTTTTGCTTTCCACACAAAAATATTGATGATAAAGAGGAAACTAATGTTATGAACCATTAAATATTACATTATTTCTCTCGCCAAATTCCCTGCTGAGTAGTTTATAGATTTTTCTTAATTTAAAAAGATTATTCAAGATTCCTGAAATAATTATATTATAAATATAATAATAACATATTAACTTATACAGTGCTTCTATTTGCGATGTCAGTTTTTCTCATAACCATCAAATTAGACAAAGGAGAATTGGGTGTTATTATTATTTCATCAGGAAAAAAACTCTACATAAAAATCAAAGAGAAATCTAAGCTATATAAAGATCTAGCTCTGTGTCTTTTCTTCCCTTTTTCCCCCCTGTTTTTTTAATTTTGGGCTTTAAAAGAAACATTCAGAAACCACAAATATTAAAAAAATACCAACAACTACAATAGCTGTATTAACTACTCTGTGCCAGGAATAAACATGGCAATTCTATACCTTTCAGACATCTGCAAGGTGAGCATTGCTGTTCCCTTTACAGACAAAGAAGCCAGAGCTCGGAGTGTTAGGAGCTTTCCCAGGGCCACAGGAAGAGATCACAGGGATGGGATTCAAATCGCAGAACCCAATTCCCTCTCTATCACATGGGGGCTTCTAAAACTGAAGTATTTCTTTAATTAATTCAAACCAGAAGGTAACTATAAAGGAATACTTCAGCATATAGTTTAACAGATCTTTCAATGTGCATCTTGTAGGAAACGACACAGATATTTGCTCTTACAGAAAAGGCAACACTGCATCATGGAAAGAGCATAGAACCAGGGGGCTGAGAGTCTGGATTAGACTTAAACCTAAGCAGCAGATTGTCACAAACTCGAAGGAACCTCTTCAAACTTGTTCCTTGATGAGTAAATGCAGATGTTGGACTTCATGCTTTCTAAAATCTGTTCCAACTCTAGATTCTATGCCCCATGCACCCCCCCAAAGAAAACTGTGTGTCTCTTATTATAGGGGTAATATTCTTTTCTCTTTTGATTTCCTACATAAGTGATCTTTTCCGCTCAGATTTGGGTCTTTAGAAACATCCATAGATGCATAAGTAAGCACAGTTTACCAGGTAACCTATGTGGGCTGATGCCTCCCGAAGGCAGACAGAAAAATGAGCGTGTATCGGTATTCCAGTTTCCCAATTTCCTTGAAGGCCATTGAGAGCCCGCATTGTCCATGACCCTATAGAGGCCTGGAGTCTAAATGGTGTGTCTGTATTGGTAAGAACTTCAGGGCTCAAGGTTGTCAGCTTCCTCATGGGCACCATCAGGTTTAAGTCCAAATAGTGATGAAACCAGTTGACCTTCAGAAGTTACCCGTTCAGGAGGAGCCTAGCCCAACCAATCCACAGTTGTGCCCAGAGAGCATTCAGAGGACACGCTGTGGTGTCCTAGGCTGCCACAAATATTCGAAGAAACCACTTCAATATGTCCATGAAACCATACTGGGCAAGAAAAGAGAGAGTAAAATCTGAATGACTAGTAACTTATCCCCCAAAAGGCAGGGGTCATTCCAGAGATGGCTGTTATTCCAACTCTGATTCAAACTTTGAATAGTCTAGATGTTCAAACCAAAAGGAGAAATATAGACATGACGTGATAGAAATAGTTCCCACTGGCAAGTCTAAGATGTCCTACCAATCAGCAGGGCTAAGATGAGCTGTTAAGAAACAGCAGCTACATTTTCTTCATGGTAAGGTATAGCACAAGGAATACAGTCAATAATATTGTAATAACTATGTATAGCATCAGATGGGTACTAGTTTCACCAGAGTAATCACTTAGTAAGTTATATAATGTCTAATCACTGGGTTGTACAGCCGAAACATATAATATTGTATGTCAACTGTGACTGAAAAAAAGAAACCCAAAAAATTTTTCTTGTTTTTTTAAAATTCTCTTAAAATAGAATCTTAAGGCTGTGAAAAAAAAAAAAAGAAAGAAAGAAATGGGTGCTATATTTTCTTTATCTGAGTACAGTGTGAGTGATTTTGTGAACTTAGTACACTCTTAAAATTTGAGTTCATTACCATAAGCTAAAAAAGAACAAACAAAATAAGGAACCACCTTCCCCACAAAGTCTAGTTTAGCTCAAATATTTTTCTGAATATATAACACACTCAACCTTTCTTAGAAATGTACATAAAGAATGAAGATTAAAGAAATTTGGGTAACCATTAGCTTCCACCCATGAAAACTTCCGTAGGGTTCCCATTTAATGAAACCTTAAGGTAAGTGAGTTTTTAGTTTCAGTTTGGTTGTCAACATGTGGGAAAAGGAAAAGCTCACATCAAAGAAGTAATATAACCTGAAAATTAAACATCAAGAGGAAAAGCTATTTCTTAAAGTAAGGCCTTTACTGTCGATCAGAATTCTGCTCTTAAGTGTAAAACCAGAAGAAGGAAAAGCTCTTTTCCATGTACTGTGAGCTGCCCAGGGAACTGCCTTTATTCTGCCAAATGCTCCAAATGCTTCTCTACACAGAGACCTGTCTCCCGCTCACACTCGTTTATTTCCAAGCTTGTAACTAACTCTCAGTCAGGCACAGAAACAGGTACTTTGTTGATCCACTGAATATAATTTTAAAATTACTTCATCTAATTTAAAATTTCAAAACAAGCAGGAAAAGTAGGACCATGAACTTTCTTTCCTCTTTTTAACCTCAAATTTGAAACTTCTGTTAAATCAGTTTAAAACTCATTAATGACATTTGTTATTTAAGTGGCCCAAGAAATCAGGAAGAAACTATGATCTAGGTTTGTTGAACAAAGCATTAAATACTTATGAAATGTTTCAATATAAATCTTTGTACTGCCATACAAATAACTGATTGTGAAGGCTATCTGTCTTGAGGAAGACATCTTATTTCAGAAATGGATCCAGAAATAACTGTCCATACATTTATACATCCTTTTCAAGATATCACTATTAAACATTTTTTAAATTTAATTAGGGGAGAATTGACATCTTAACAATGAGTTCTCTAGTTCAAGAATATGGTATCTTTCCTTTGTATTGTCTTCTGAAATTTCTTCTAACAATCTTTTGCAGTTTTCAGTATATAGATTTACAAATATAATGTTAAGCTTATCACTGAGTATTGACTGTTTATTGTTTATTGTATATGGGCCCCTATATTAGGCACCCAAGTTACAAACATACACTATGGCTTTTGTGAAGGCTACATTCTCTCTAAAGGCAGAGGGAAAATTAAGAGTCTTTCGCAATAAAGGCCTATGAAGACAGTCGGGGTGCAACTAAGGGGGTGGATTTTAGACAAATTGGAGTAGAATCAACAGAATTTGTTGTCAAACTGGATGTGTTGGCAAATTAAAATTCAGAGGTATCTCCCCGGTTTCCAGTTTGAGGGTCAGGTGATGCCATTCAATGAGATTAGAAATGCCAGAGTGAGAGCCAGCTCCACATTACTCCAGAATAAGGCCTAAAGCAGCTACTGTGTACAGAAGGGTCCGTGGTCAGAGATGATGGTATTCAAGCCCATTTTCAGAGCCTCAGTAGGTTTTTTTCCCAAATGGAAATGTTTAAACCTGCTTCAGAACCTGATACATATAAACACTACCTAGTGGATAATACACTAAGGGGTGAGAAAGCCTCTTTGATGGACAGGGCTCTAGTCTTGGATTATAACCGCAATACGTGAGTCCATTGCTTGGGCTGATGCTTTTGAATCTATTTTAATTATTAAAGGGTGTTCATGAGTTAAAAAGGGGACCCCATAGCAAACACACTGAATAGAGAGCCAGAGGCATGGGTTCTACCTCAAGCTCTCATACCTGCAGCATTTGAGGAAGGAAAGTCATGTCACCTTTCTTCATTATCTATAAAATTAGGATCCACACACACCACCAACTCTAAAAGTCTATCATTTCCCTTCCCATATCTGGACATTGAAAGAGATAAAATGACGGGAAACTGGTTGAAATGAATGTTAGAGAAAACGAAAATGTTCAACCTCTGTTTATGTCAATGAGAATTTATTTCATGTCTTATTTATATATAGCATGTGCCTGAAATTCTAAAAGGATAAACAGTTGAACAAGACAATGGCCCAAGACCTCTGACCCCATTTTAATTTCACAGCATGAAGACACCTGCAACTCAGAATATTTATTTAGCACAAGATTATTCCTTTTCCTATTTCTGAATTGCAAAGAAAAAAAAAGGGCAAGTGGCCACCATATTCATGGACTTAATTATGTACCCATTTTTAAATAGTGTTAACTGTTAAGTGGATTTCCACTAAG
The DNA here is from genome assembly GCA_004026545.1 of Mormoops blainvillei. Classification (NCBI taxonomy): domain Eukaryota; kingdom Metazoa; phylum Chordata; class Mammalia; order Chiroptera; family Mormoopidae; genus Mormoops; species Mormoops blainvillei. The sequence continues at coordinate 58,021 of PVJD01006099.1, read as the reverse complement.
ATATAAAGTACATACTTATTTGGAGGGTTTGATATTAAAATTGCCTGCTTTCAATAAGAATCAGCATTGATAGTGTCCTAAACTAATCCTGATCCTCATCCAAAGGGCTCAGCTCTGCCTTGTACTCTAGCTCTTCCTTGGCAGAGAAGGGAAACCAGTTCAAAAAATTAAGGAGGGAATAAAGAGCTGTTTTTGTACGTGCATTATATTCACAGTGAGGGAAATTTTCTATCCTGTCAATATCAGTATATCTAATATAAAAGTATCAATTTCATGCATGGTAGCTTTTTTAGAAACAACTACATTAAAAGTATAAGTAAAACTTAATTCAGGGGTGTCCAACCTTTTGGTGTCTCTAGGCCACACTGGAAGAAGAAGAGTTCTCTTGAGACACACATGAAATGCACTGTGACACATAATCACAAAAAATCTCATAACGTTTTAAGTAAACTTATGATTTTGTGCTGGGCCACATTCATAGCCACCCTGAGTCACATGTGCCCCACAGGCCACAGGTTGGACACCCCTGTAAGATATTTCAATCTATAAACCTTATAAACATTAATGTGAAGATTGGACTGATCTCTATTGAGATAAATGCAACACTGTCTGTTTTGCCCAAAGATTTTTTTTCTAGAACACTATTGGCCACTATAAAGGAGTGTCTTCAATATGTCCCTGGCATTCACCTACACTCTAATCCTTCCAAGAAACTCACAAAGTAGATGAATTACCAACGGGAGACTAGAAACCCAGAGAATTTATGTGACTTGCCCACAGCCACATAGCCAACTATAAATGATGTTGCCATATGGACCCAAGTCTATCTGGCCTCAAAGCCAGCTCTCCCCCATTTAACAAAACACTTCTTTGCCCTTACTTTTTTTTTTTTAATATACTTTAGGGCTTTTTCTTGTTCTCTTTCTGACAACAGTTAATCACCTATTCAAAGATCTCAGACAACCTCAGCGCTGTAAGGTAAGCTGTCAGACCTCATTTGCTTCGTGTCATCTTCCACTTCTGTTTATTCTTTCTTCCTTTAACCTCTTCCTTTCCTAAAGCTGAGAATAGATAAAACAACCTCTTTCAATCACAATAAAAATATTATTCACCATTTGAAAAGATTTGGGTATTCCTTGGTAGTGTTGAACAATACACTAATGTTATAAAATAATAGAACACTAAGTATGATAGCAAAATTAATAAACCCAGTCTTCCTGAGTAGTTAAGTCAAATCCATGCTGGTTTTCTAATCTCTCTCTCTTTGGTAACCTATTTTAAAATGCTCTTTCAATTAATCCTAGGTATTTATAGGGATAATCCCAAAGGCAGGATAATCCTTATATCAGTCTGACTCCTTAGTCCATCACAATTGCCAAAATCTACAATCACCCACTAGCCAAACTGCTCGTCATCACTTTCATCCTGGCTGGGATCGCCTTCCACCCCTGGAACACCAGCTTGCCTGCTTTGCACGCACGTGAGGCTTAGTATAAGGAACATGTTATAAATCTTTTCTCCAAACTCTCTCATATTAAATTTTTACAGCCTTGAAGAAATGCAGACCCAGTCCTGAATTTTTCACTGTACTGAGAATCTCTATTCTTTTAAGATTTTACATTGCCTTTATATATTAAACCTTTGGGGAAAAGAAAACCTCTCTATATTCTATTACTAGAATGTGTCCACTCTTCCCTGATGACAAAAAATGCTTGTGTACATTCCTCTCTCTACCAAACAATCCAGCCCAAAGGCTACAATTAAAATCATGCTCACACACCCCTATGTCTATTCGTTCTCTCTCCCTCTCATTCTCAATTATGCACAATGTGATTTCATTCTGGTATTACAGTTTCTTAGCTCTCTTATCCTCTTTCCTGCCTGAATAAATCAATACAGCCAAGTTCAAGTGTATTCTTCCTCATCTTCACCCATATTATCCTGTGATATCAGAACAACCTCCTCACTTTCACTTCACTGTTGCATTTTTATTTAATCAAAAATTTTACATTGTAGGGGTTCCGAGATAGCAGCAGAGTAGCTGGAAGCTCCGTCCACTTGCTCCCAGCCCCGGACCAGTCTTGCAGCTGAACTACAAAGCAATTAACTTGAAAATCCAGTTGAATGTGTGTGAGAGGGCGTGTGTGTGTGCCCACACACGCGTGGCAGAGTGTGCGAGTATCTGTCCGTCCTTGAAGGCCCTTAGGGGCCAGCAGCCAGGGCTCTCCAGGAGGAGGAGCTCCCGCTGCCACGACCCAGTCCACACTTTTAGCTGCACAGACTTGGAGTGGGAGCCAGTTTGTGGACTTTACAAAATCCTCCTCAGGGAAAAGCTACTGGAGCAGCTGCACCTCGGCACCCAAACTTACCTCTATGCACTCCGTGCAGGGCCGGGCTACATGCCCTGCCACTACTGGGAGCCAGGATCCAGGGGCTGCGATACGTTCCAGGAAGGGGGCTGTCGCCTCCCAGACCCAGGTGCCGCTGGAACTGAGAACTGGAGAGTCTGAGGATGATGCAGATTGGCAGAGGAGCCAGGTGGAGAGAGGCGGCCTGGGCAGCGCTGGCTGCAGAGGCTGTGGCAGCAGCCCGGCAGCAGAGGCGTACGGCTGAGACTCACCGGAAGAAGCGCCATGAGCATCCTGCCACCGCCCGTGTCATAAGTTTTGCTGCTGGACTCTGCTCCTCCTTCCCCCACCCCATCAGGATGATATGAGACTTGAAAGAAGATGATGCAACTTTTTTTGTTCTTTTTTCAGTTTTGCTCTGTCTCGATGTTCTGTTTTGTTTTTCTTCTTCTTTTCCTGCATCTTAACCCTCGCTGAGGAGACGGCAACATAAACAGACTCAGGGAGCATCAGGGACAGGTGGTAGGGTGTAACCCATCCATACACTCTCCTGAGAAACAAACTGGTGCATCCCGCTCACAGGGGAGCCACAGAAACACCCTCTAGGTGTCTTGCAGACCCAAAATCTGGGCTCTTTGGAAGCCTACCAATGGCCCCGTCCAGCTGAATACGGGGAAATGGTCCCCGGCAGACTTAGACAAGTGGACCAGGGGAGGGGAAACACACCCACCACCCTCCCTGAAGTCTGAAAGGCACGTGCCAGAGGAGATACAGGAATCACAACCCAGTTTCCACCAGACGCCCTCTCAGAAATACTCAGGTCTGAAACTAGTCTGAGATTGACAGCAGGCCGACAGGCAGAGACAGGCCGAGGCAGATCTTGTGGTGACTTGGGATGTTTGCTGACACACCCCAGGACCCAATGTTGATAAGAGCCAGCTTTTCAGAGCAGCTTGGCTCATCCTGGGAGCGGCCAAGCCTGAAGGAATCAGCCACAAACTGTGGATCACTTATAGCTTCAAAAAGGTGTCCAAGAGCCAGATGTGGATAGCACGCGACATTGGCTTACACTAAACTCAGACATCAGAGTGGTAGCCAAAGGAAGAAACCAGAAGGCAAGATCTAAACTCTGCTGAGATAAATCTACTTGGTTCATTTGTCATTTTCACTATTTTTTCTTTTTCCATAGCCTTTTTATTATTATTTTTATCTATTTTTCCTTTTTCTTTTATTTTTGGTGCTGTCCTTTTTCTTTCATACATCCTATTCTACTCTTTTCTTTGATTACTCCATTGTTCCCTTCTTCCCCCATTTGATTATGTTTGTTACTTTTCCTGTGTTCCTTTTCCCCATTTTCCCCTTTCAATTCATTACAAGTATTAGTTATCTTCCCCTTTCTCCTCTTATAATCACTATTCTTTTCCTTGGTCTTCTATTCTTTTTCTATTTTCCTTTCTTTCCTATTCCATTTCTCTTTTCTGCTTTTATTATTCTTTGCTCTCTTGTCATGGAGATTGCTATGGTGGTCAGAGGGGTTGCTTGTTTTGGTGTTGTTGTTGTGTCATTTTGCTTTTTGACAGCACCTATACGACAGGGTACAACACATCGTGAGCGTTAAGCCTCTTAGTCAGTTAGCTGGAGGGGTGTTCCTACCCATGAAAGGGCCAGTAACAATCAGGACCCAAATATAACAGAAGAGTCCACATAACCCACACAGAGGACATTCCTAGAGCATCCAGATGAGAAAATCAAGGAGTCTGCACCACTGGGTCCCACAGGATTCTTAACACATAAGTCCACTCCACAAGATGGAGCGTCAAGCAGATCAATCTAATACACAGAAACAAACACAGAGACAACTAAAATAGACAAAGAAACAACCCCCAAATGAAAGAAATGGATTTCCAAAAAATAAAAAATAAAAGAGCTAAATGAAGTTGAGGCAAGCGATTTATCAGACACAGAGTTCAAAGAAATAGTTGTAAGGATGCTAAAGGAACTTAGTGAAAACTATAAGTAACTTAGTAGGAACTACATCAGCATGAAAAAGGACATATAAATCTTGAATAAGAACCAGCTGGAAATGAAGAATGCAATATATGAAATGAAGAACACACTGGAAGGAATTAAAAGCAGGCTAGACAAAGCAGAGGATTGAATCAGCAAGTTGGAAGACAAGGTATTAAAAAAAAAACAGCCAGAGGAACAAAATGAAAAAACACTAAAGAGCAAGGATAGTTTAAGGGAGCATTGGGCCAACATGAAACAAAACACATCATAGGGATACTAGGAGAAGAGGAACAAGGGATAGAAATCCTGTTTGAAGAAGTTATGACAGGAAATTCCCCTAACTGGTGAGGGGAAAAGCCACGCATGTCTGGAAGGGTTCCAATCAAGATGAACCCAAGGAGGCCCATTTCGTGACACACCATAGTTAAAATAGCAAAATTTAAAGACAAAGAGATAATCTTAAAGGCAGCAAGGGAGAAACTGCTAGTAATATACAAGGGAGATCTGATAAGGCCAGCAACTGGCCTTTCTCAGCTCTACAAGCCAGAAGGGAATAGCACAAAATATTGTAAGTAATGAAAAACAAAAGCTTGCAACCAAGACTATTCTACCTAGCAAGACTCTCAGTTAAAACGGAAGGTAAAAAAAAGGAGCTTAAAAAAGGCTAAAAGAGTACATCTCTACCAAACCAGCACTGCAAAAGATGCTAAAGGGACTGCTTTAAGAAGAAGAAATGGGGGGCAGGCATAGGTACAAAGGGAAAAAAAGTGGCAATGAATAAGTACCTATCAATAATAATCTTAAATATAAATGGATTAAATATTCCAGTCAAAGATATAGGGAAGATGAATGGATAAGAAAACAAAACCCACATATATACTGTCTACAAGAGATCCACCTCAGAATAAAAGATCTACACAGGCTCAAAGTGAAGGGATGGAAATAAATATTCCATACAAATGGACATGAAAAAAAGATGGGGTAGTCAATATTTTTATCAGACAAAACAGACTTCAAAACAAAGGCCATAATAAGAGACAAAGAAGGTCACTTCATAATACTTAAGGGAAAACTCCAACAAGAACATATAACTCTTATAAACATATATGTAACCAATATAGATGCACCTAAAGGTATAAAAAATATTGGAGGACTTTAAGGAGGAGATTGACAGTAATAGAGTCATCATATGGGATTTTAACACTCCACTGTCAGCAATGGATAGATCTTCCAAACAAAAATCCACAGAAAAATTGCAGCATGGAATGACACACTAGATCAAATGGACGTAATTGAAATTTATAAAACATTTCACACCAAAGAAACAAAATATACATTCTTCTCAAACCCACATGGATCATTCTCAAAGACAGATCACATTTAGGACACAAAACAATCCACAAATCATATCAAAAACTGAAATCATATCAAGCATCTTCTCAGATCACAATGGCTTGAAAACAGAAACCAACCTCAAGGAAAAAACTCAAAAACATCCAAATACATGTAGGCTGAATAACATGTTATTAAATAATGAATGGGTTAACAGTGAGATCAAGGAAGAAATCAAAAAGTATCTGGAAACAAATGAAAATAAACACCCAACAACCCCAAACCACAGCAAAAGCAGTCCTGAGAGGTAGGTACATAGCAATACAAGCCTATCTAAAGAAGATAGAAAAATCTCAAACAACCTAACTCTACACCTAAAAGAACTACAGGAACAACAACAAAGCCTAGAGCAAGCAGAAGGAAGGAAATAATCAAGATCAGATATGAATTAAATTACATATGAAAATTTTTTTAAAAACAAAAACAAAGGATCAATGAATGTAGGAGCTAATTTGTTGAAAAGATAAATAAAATTGACAAACTGTTAACAAGACTAATCAAGAAAAAAAAGAGAGGACCCACATAAATAAAATCAGAAATGAAAGAGAAGTAACAACTGATACCACAGAAAGATAAAGGATTGTAATAAATTATTATGAACAAGTATATGCCAAGAAATTGGAAAGCCTGGAGAAGATGGATAGATTTCCAGAAACATACAATCTTCTAAAATTCAATGAGGAAGCAGCACAAAATCAGAATAGATTAATAACAACTAGTGAAACTGAAGCAGTAATTAAAAAATTACTGGCACACAAAAGCCCTGGACCAGATGGCTTCACAGGCAAATTTTACCAAACATTTAAAGAAACTAACACCTATCTTTCTAAAACTATTTCAGAAAATTCAAGAAGAGGGAAGACTCCCAAACTCTTTTTACAAGACCAGTATTATCCTAATCCCAAAACCAGGTAAGGACACAACAAAGAAAGAAAATTATAGGCCAATATCTCTGATGAACTTAGATGCTAAAATCCTAAAAAAAAAAACCACTAGCAAACTGGATCCAACAATACATTAAAAAGCTCATACACCATGATCAAGTGGGATTTATTCCAGGGATGCAAGGATGGTACAATATTAGCAAATCAATAAATGTGCCATATCAGATTAACAAAATGAAAGACAAAAATCACATGATCATATCAATAGATACCGAAAAAGCATTTGATAAAAATCCAGCACCCATGTATGATAAAAACACTCGGTGAAGTGGGAATAGAGGGAGCATTCCTCAACATAATAAAGGCCATATATGACAAACCCACTGACAGCATCATACTCAACAGGCAAAAACCTAAAGCATTTCCCTTAAGGTCAGGAACAAGACAAAGGTGTCCGCTTTCACCACTCATATTCAACGTAATACTGGAGGTCCTAGCCACAGCAATCAGACAAAAAGAAGAAATAAAAGGCATCCAAATTGGAAAGGAGGGACTAAAACTGTCACTATTTGCAGACGACATGATAGTGTACATAAAAAGCTTTATAGGCTCCACCAAAAAACTACTCAACCTAGTAAGTGAATTCAGCAAAGTAGCGGGATACAAAGTCAATATTCAGAAATCGATGGCACTTTTGTATATCAACAATGAACTAAGAAAACAAAGAGAAACTGTGGGGGGTGGGGGGGATCCCATTTACTATAACAACAACAACAACAAAAAGTACTTAGGAATAAATTTAACCAAGGAGATAAAAGACCTATACTCAGAAAACTACAGAACACTGAAGAAAGCAATTGAGGAAGATACAAATTCATGGAAGTATATACCCTATTCATGGACTGGAAGAATTAACATCATTAAAATGTCCATAACCCAAAGCAATCTATATTTTCAACACAATTCTTATTATAATACCAATGGCATATTTCACAGATCTAGAACAGATACTTCAAAAATTTGTATGGAACCAGAAAAGGCACTGAACAACCTCTGCAATCTTGAGAAAAAAAGAATAAAGTTGGAGGGATCACAATATCCAGTATAAAACTACCCTACAAGGCCACTGTAATCAAAACAGTCTGGTACTGCTATAAGAACAGACATTTAGGTCAATGGAACAGAAGAGACAGGCAAAAATAAATCCATGTCTCTGTGGTCAATTAATACTTGACAAAAGGGGCACAAGCATAAAACAGAGTAAAAGCAGCCTCTTCAATAAATGGCGTTGGGAGAACTGAACAAGTATATCCAAAAAAATAAAACTAGACCACAAATTTACACCATACACCAGAAGAAACTCGAAATGGATAAAAGACTTAACTATAATCTGTGATACTATAAACATCCTAGCAGGAAACAGGCAGTAAAATTTCAGACATCCCATGTAGTAATATTTTTGTTGATATATCTCCTAGGGCAAGGGAAATAAAGTAAAAAAACAAACAAACAAATGGGACTACATCAAATTAAAAAGCTTCTGCACACCTAAGGAAACCATCATCAAAATGAAAAGGCAACCTACTGTATGGGAGAACATGTTTGCCAATGATACAAGAAGGGTTTAATCTCCAAAATATATAAAGAACTCATACCACTCAACATCAGAAAGACAAACAAACCTATTAAAAAGTGGGCAAAGGACCTGAATAGGCATTTCTCCAAGGAGGACATACAGATGGCCCATGGACATAAGAAAAAATGCTCAACATCAATAGCAACAGAGAGATGCAAACTGAAACCACAATGAGATACCACCTCACACCTATCAGAATGGCCATCATAGACAAATCAACGAATAAGTACTGGCGAGGATGGGGAGAAAAGGGAACCCTAGGGCACTGTTGGTGGGAATGCAGACTGGTGCAGCCACTGTGGAAAACAGTATGGAGATCCCTCAAAAAATTAAAAATGGAACTGCCATTTGACCCAGCAATTGCATTGCTGAGAATGTAACACCAATTCAAAAGAACTTATGCACCTCTATGTTCATAGCAGCACTGATACAATAGCCAAGTGTTGGAAACAGTGCCCATCAGTAAATGAGTGGATTAAAAAACTGTGGTTCATCTACACAATGGAATACTACACAGCAGAAAGAGAGAAGGAATCCCTACCTTTTGTGACAGCATGGATGGAACTGGGGGGTATTATGCTAAGTGAAATAAGCCAGTTGGTGAAAGACAAACACCATATAATCTCACTTATAAGAGGAATCTAATGTACAAAATAAACTAACAAGCAAAGCAGAACCAGAGACATAGAAACATGGAACAGACCAACAGCTGCCAGAGTAAAGGGGGAAATACGGATGGTGGAAAGAAGGGGAAGGGATTGATCAAAGAACATTTATGAAGGACCCATGGACATGCACAATGGTGTGGGGATTGACTGTGGGAGCAGGGGTGGGGGGTGGGCTGGGCGGAAGAGGGCAAAGGGGGAAAAATTGGGACAACTGTAATAGAATAAACAGGAATAAAAAAATTTACTTTTTAAAAAGACTAGCCCTATTAAGTGGGAAAAAACTTGGTCTCTATTAGTTACTCTTTTTCATTTATCTGTATTAAATATACTTCTAATATTTTGCATTAGAGAAAAGTAAAAAAGAGAAAAAAACATCCAAGTACTTACACATGTGATCCTTACTCCAAAATTTCACAACAAAAAATGACTTTGTTAAATGAGATTTCACCCTTTAAAATAATTTATTTTAGAGGATAAAAGGAAATAATGTTGATCTTATATAATAACCTTTAAAAATGTCTAATCATAGAAAACAGCAAGCCATTTGTTCCTGATCTTTAAAAATATTTAATCATGCAAAATCAACATAATGTACTCTAATATAAACCTAAATGTTCACTAAGATGAAGTGGCTTTTATTTGTTTTACAGGATTTATATTTGGCAATAGTTATTAAAATAATTACTCTAAAGGAACTCTAAAATATATTAGTTCAGAAACAGTATTTTAAAACACAGCAGGAAGCAACAGAAACTATCGCTTTGTATACATTTTTGGCAAAACACTGCCATACAGTTATGGAATGATAAAAGAAGTGTTTCATAGTACCAAACAGATCCAGAAACTGGTTACAGCTCCTACCACATACACATAGTATTGGTATGAAGAGACATGCACACAGCATTCTCTAATTCACACTGCAGTAGAATACAGACAACAGAGAAGGCCCAGGGCTGCTGGAGAGTCAGAGCTTATGTGGGAAGTAAAAACCACCTCTTTTTAAGAATCATTCCCATTTTCCTGAAATACTTAAAATTCAAAGGACACATTAGTTTCCAGATTAAAACAGTGACTAGGCCCAATTGGCCATCTACCTTCTTAAGTAATACTGAAGAAGAGCCAGTATCTTACTTTAGAAATAAGCAAATGCCCTTTTTATAAAAAAGGGAAAAGAAAAATGGTTGTTGACAGATCTAATACTTTGCTCTCATTTGTTTCTTGTAATTATAATGCTGCACTATTTGTATGCTGTCGACTCTTGATGGTATAGGAGATAGTTACTTCATTAATCAACAACTTATCGCTAAATCCTCTCTTATCTGCAGCCAGTCCCTCCATTTAATTTTTTTGTTGTAAAACCAGCAACTATCCATACACACCAGCAAAGGAATTAAACTTGGTATCTGATCATTTGATTAATTTTATCAGCCTTCTGTGGAGTAGGCAGAATTCATGGTTCACATGAAAGTGCTAATAGGATTCGGTTTCCAAAGCCAATGCATCATCTCCTCAGCACAAATCACTGATACTGAAAACCCGTCCCCACCATGAAGCTTTTGTAGAATACTCCTCATCAGCTTCCAGTAATGCTGGCACTTGCACAAGCCTATAATTGGTTATATATTTTTGCAGTGAGTTTCTTGCTACTGTTTCTAATCGTTTGTTTAGTTTGTGTTTTTCTTTTCTTCACATGAAATGAAATCTTTCAGCATTGAAAAAAAATGCACATTGATCAATGAGTGCAGAACTTGAACACTTCTTAGGACCAAAGCTTATTAATCACTCTAGTAGTAACGTAAACTGCTCCACAAGCTCCATTATAATTCAAAAATAAAAATATTTTCATAAAGTTTCTGATCTTTAAAAAAGGTCTTTTAGCAGGTAAATGCCTTTTCCCTTTCACTTCATTTTTAAAGTATACTGACTCACTTTATGAAAACACATTTTAAAATATACCTATGAAAGAACAACCCAAAAGAATTTCTAATTGAAAAACTGGGGAAAAGTGTAGGTGGAATTGGTATTTTAACATATTTCCCAAGATAGTTTTAAGGATACAGCTATAATTTATTTAGCAAGTATCCATTTGCTCACAATTTCCTAAACTACAAAATGATAGCAAATAAATTACAACGTATTTTACAAAAACTGATGCTTATTATAATGGTGTATGGAGTACCCGGTGGCCCACCTTCCTCGGACTTCAGAGATCATAGGGCCCAACACCTTCATTATCCAGAGCTGGCTCTGAGGACCCATAATGCCATTGGAGAGGCTGCAGCCTAGTGTTGGCTGGCTCCACTTCCCCAAAATGCCCACGCTGGTTCTCAGTCACCTCTCCCTCTATGAACTGTACTTCCAGGTATAGTTTGGGCTGTAAAACAAAGCACTTAATTGTATCCTCCATACAAAAACATCAGTTCAAGAAAACAAACTTATTAAGAAGTTATTTCCTTATTTCCTGCAAATAACTAAAAAAATAAGCTTTTCAACAGATCAGGAAAAAAGGAAATGGCAAAGAACATTCTAATCTAGGAAAAAAGCAAGAACAGTGCTTTGTAAACACTTCTAATAAGAACATGGCATAAAAGTTTTAAAAATTAATTTCAGGTTTCTCTAATTACCTACTGGAATAAAACTTTTAAATAATCTCCCTAATATAATTCCATTTTCTGCATCCATCTACATCTAAGAACAGGAAGTAAAACCCAGAAATTACTTGTAGTATCTGAGAAATGTTTAAAATGAAAATTACAGCATGTGGCAAAATTAAGCAAAAGCATAAGTACCAATACAGTTAACCATTTTACCATACACACTTTTGTCAAATATAACATATTGTTGAACACCGTAGCGAGTACACTTCCTTCTGAACTGATGCTACTGTTACAAGTGGAAATTTCTCCAAAATGAAAAAGCACCAAAGTAAATTTCATTAAAATAACTGATATTCATGGTTTGGAAAGTTCCTTATGGCAAGATTTTACAATGGAGTAAAAATTTAAACTTGTGAATGAAAACCGTTTACATTAGTTAAGGCACATCTGGACATCTCCAGGCATTCACATGTGTAACTATATTAACTTCGGTAATAAGGGGTTTCTAAAAACACAGTCTGTCCCTGAACACAATCTGCTGGGTGGGCTGGAAACTAGAACTGGGAAGGAGGCAGGGCAGAACTCACTGTCACCCTAGAGATTACCCACACAAATCTGTTCATGTAATAAACGCTACAGAATTCCAAGTGGAAAGAAGTCAACATATGTACACTCTCAACTTTCTAGATTCTATATTAACCCAGGCCATCATTCTCTACAACCACACCTACATTTGAAATCATTCTAGCGTGTCTAAGCCAGCCTACCCTGTTCAGCACATATATCCCAAAATAGAAAGGGGGATTTTCTACGTGGGAAATGAAACAGAAATCTTCCAAACCATTCTTATGCCGAAAGATCCCCACTCAACGAAAACAGACTTGAAAGACTCACTGAAGCAACTCCAATGAAGCAGGCTCAAGAATGTCCCTTTTTCCTTAGGTTAGAAAATAAAGCTTTCAAAAGAGCCTCAATTCTAAAAGACAAAAAAAATTAAAAAACCAAAAACAAAAACAACCCGGCTTGATTTAGTCACTCAGTAGATTACACACTCAACCATAACTCTACTATATACAAGCTTCAGAAATTTAACTTAAATAATTAACCAAATATTCTTTATCCATCCCATTTTCAACTGCTTGATATGAAAGTGTACTTACTAAAATGAATTTTGAAGAGTTACTCACATGTAACACTGTACCGTTTTCCCTTTTTCACCAGGTCACACTTTCATTCAGATTAAAGAAAGCAAGCTAAAAGCAAAGTTGGTAATTGTATACAACTAAATATGAAACAATGACTGTGATAGGTGCCATGGCATTTTCATATTGTATATTTTTAATACTAAGCAAAAAATCTTAGAACTTCATTAGTAACTCCTGAATTGTAGGTTTTATTTTCTCCTTGAAGCTGATAATAAGTAGTCTCAAAAACTAAATTTAAAATAAAATTAAAGTAATTTTTGAACTAGACCTGATTTAGATAAAGCAGACATATTTTCACCTCTACCATGATTCTTTTGAATTTCTTATAAGATCAAGCATGAAAATACATAATGGTACAATATTCTTAGTGCCATAAACCTTGACTACTGATATATATCTCATAATTATATATCACTTTATATTTCAAAATATTTTGACATATATTATCTCCTAAGAGATATGAAAGCACAAAATATTAGAAATGCACTAGACTAACCAAGTGGTATAATGTCAATTTGCCATGAAACACAAGTTAGTATTTTATTGTATCCTAACACAAGTTAGGATACAAGTTAATATTTAGTATCCTCAGTCCATGGTACAATAAGAAAGTCTATATATGTGCAAAGATTCAATAATGTTCCTAGCTATTTAGCCATGCTTCACTGCAATTTTATAACAGCTTCTCAGTAAGTTTTTGTAAGCATATGGTAGTTTCTAAAGATACAAAACATCAGAGTCAAACCCAGAGGGCTGTTTTCATATCTAAGACACACATAAATACATATCTATAGATCTTATTCTAAAAACTATTAAATGTACAAAGTATTTGTAATACAAAAAATTCTAGACATTCGTAATTTTTATCTGCAAAAGAAAAAACATCCTCTCCCTTGCTCTCTGCTGAATAATTCTCATTAAGTTACTTACAAAGTAAAGGTAGGCATCATGTTGTTACATGTGAACTTGAATTTAAAAAACAATGTGGTGGGAAAAGACCACTGTTTTAAATGGAAGCCTGGCAGTTTTTCCCTTGAGACAAAATGTCCTCAAATTAAATGGCATGATCTAATCAAAACCCTAATTAGGAATAATATTCTCAAAGTTGAATTGCTGAATAAAATGCTTTATGTCTAAGGGTTCTGATATACTACAGCATCTAAGTAATCCGGATGATGGCCATTTATTTTAATATCTGTCCACTGTTTACTCTTAATATTTGGTCATAAGTTCTTAATATTATGCTCTTAGAAAACAGTCTGAATACTTTATCATGTGTGCAAAATTGGTAAGATGTTTTGAATTAAATGTATTTCTACAACTCAACCAAATGTGGCACCCTGTTCTCAGCCCCTAACCCTACAAAGCTATTTATTGAACTCTGTGGGGACTGTGCTACAACACACACCACATTGGAAATCCATGAAAAAAAGAACTGAAATGCAAAAGCAGAATTGCTTCCCCAAATCCTAATGATCACTTCACAAAACAGTAGAAAGCAAAACCTGGTGTATTTTGGGAACCAAAAATGATAAATATTCTATATTTATTGGAATACAATATACAACATGAGTGTTACTAACATTCATATAAACAAAGTCAAGTTTGAGTAACTGTGATGTTTCATGTACGCTTCAAAGCAATAAAATCATATTTCTAAAGACATACTATTGGTATGTTTACTTTCCAGAAATACTGTGTTTAAAATCCTCTGACCAATAAATTTGACAGAAGGTGATATATGATGTGATTAATAAATAGGACAGAAACATTCCCTGGGGGTTAAAGTAAATAGTACATTTTTCAAAAGCCTAAGAGACATAGAAAAGCCAATTCCTTTCTTATTAAAATAAAACAAAAACAATTTTTTCTGTTCATTGTTTTAAGTATATTTGTATGCATACTTTGAAGTTCTCATCACAGTGTTTCTGATTTTTCCTGATGTGTAATAATAATTAGTTAAAACATTACAAGACATAAAATTATTTGCTCTTAACCAGTATTAACACATTAAGTGCTTACTAAAACTGAGTACATGGCATTTCAAATCTGTTCTCAGTTTCAAGGTTTGACATCTTAGGGATGCATCAAATTGTAATTCTTTTAAAAAAGATCCACATAACACTGCGAAATTCCTGATTTTAGGGACCACTGCCTTGTTGCCAGAGCAAGAGGTATGCCTTTTAAAAATAAGTAATTTCCTTTCTTATTTTTTAATTCTGTAGTCATTTACATTCAGAAACAAGTGCCAAATTTATATGGAACAGCCACAGAAGGCAAAATTCTTTCCTTGGACTTTTATATCAAAAGAAAAATTTTAAGCACTTAATACTGAAAAAAAATTTATTGTTTCAAGCAAAGCAAATTCTTGAAATCCTACAGTTGAAAGTTCCCCTCTGTTCCATTTAAATTTCAATACAGGAGAGTTCCGGAACATACAAGAATGCATGTGCTGGCTGGTAGGTGAGTGCCGAGAGGGGAAGAGGCAAAAACAGCAAGACTGACAAACGGGCTGGGGAGATTAATAGCCCCCCAAAATATCTATTTCATCTATCCGAATTTTAAAATAAACGTGTTGTGGCGTTGTAATTTAAAAAAATCCAAATTACTTTCTGAATACATCTGAGAAGACCAGATGCTTCTTTAAAAATAATTAACCCATAAATCAATCAAAGGTGTGGCAACATAATGAAATTATCCTCTTGGTTTTCTCCAGGTAGACTGTAATCTCTCAAAAGAGTTTATCTGACATCCCAAATACTACATGATGATTCCCAAATACATAAAAATAACTGTAAAATAATTATTGCATACAGAATTTGTAAACTCACATCCTAAAAGTGTTAAGAGAGCACATTGGTTTATTGGGTTTTATCTTAAAACATCTTGTTAAACTTACTGTCATCCAAAAACAACAAAAGCCAAAAACCAAAAATGCTTACAACATAAATCAGCAACAGACGGCTAAAATGTGAAGTGACCTCTGTTCTTTAGGATAGGCCGGACAGCAGTTTTCTCCTCCCTTACCCAGACTGGTCTGTGGGTTTCTGGTGATTCACTGTGACAGTACATCATCCTGAGAACCTGTATTTCCAGGATTTTCACAGTCTTTGTTATGATTTTCACCTTCTTCATCTTCTTCAGGAGGTGGGGTGCTCTCCGTTTCCTCTGGGAGATCATTCGTTGTTTTTTCTGGTTGAGAGTTTGAATTTTCAGCGTTCGCATCCTTCTCCGCGTTCCTCGGCCTGGCAGCCTCACCGCTGGGCTCTGCGCTGGGCCTGTCCGTCTCTTCTCCAGGCTCTCTAGGTGCCACTTTCTTGTCTTCAACTGTTTTGCTATTTACATGAGCAGCTGAGGAGGAATTTTTGGAGTCCTTAGATTTTTTGTGCATAGAAGTTTGACTGTTATGACTGGAGGGGGGAGGGGAAGGCATTTTCTGGGCTTTGCTTCTTTCTGACTCTTCTTTCCTAGGTGGTCCCCAGATAAAATTCTCTGAAGGCGTGTAATGTTTCTGGGCGAACCGTAGGAGTTTTCTCCTTTCTCTTCTGTCTCTAATTGTATAAACAAAATACTCCAGAGCGCTCTGTTTAATATTGGGAATGGTATTTTCCACAAGAGCTTCGTGAAGAATAAATTTTACAAGAGGAGGTTTAAAACTTTCATATCCAAGCTCACCAAGGCTTTTAAGAATACGGGTGATTCTTAAATAGTTGTGCTGGGACCTAGAAGAGAGGATTGAATAAACTGAGCAGGTGGGAACCAGGTGGAGGAAAGCAAGAGGATAGAAACTACTGGGGAAATATTTTTGTGGAAACTTAAGCTATGGAAATAAGCCTTGTAATGACTTTTCTAAAAGTAATATTAGAGGCACCATTAAGAAAAACAAATTAGAAAAGGCATTTAACCCTTATACCTCTATGTAATGTCAATCATATGAAACTCAAACATATAATATACATTCTCCTTGTGTCTTAAGTTCTTCATATTTGAAAAATATTTAGATTAAAATTTATTCCCACTGCTGTTAAATTGTTGTTTGTTTCTTAAATACACTGAGGATGAGTGTTCTACTAGGGTATTTATTTGCAACAACAGCAATGTACTGTACCTGTCACAGGTAACCAATTCTGAACCTAAACACAACATTAGCTATTAGCTGAATGGTATGATCTGCACTATCAGCTGGTCAGCAAAATCTAGCACATAAGCCAACGCCTAAGGAGAGCAGCAAAAAACCACTCTACCTTGCTAGAGCAATTCTGACGAAAGATGCAACACTGACTTATTTAGCAGAGCACAGTTTAACAATGAGGAGTGTGGGCGCCAGAGTCAGACCTGCATTCATTCACACCCTGGATCTGCCACTTACAGCCTTGTGAGATGAGGATGACTCGCTAAGGCTTGTATCCTCATTTGCCGAACCTCAGCGGACCGTTGTGAGGATCAAATGCATTGATAAATATGCAGGCTGTGTGGAACTCAATAAATAATAGATAGTATTTAACATTAATATAATTATTATTTTAAAATTTGGTATTAAGAGCCACCATGTTTGTACCTATTCCAACTTAATAACTTAATCCTTTTTCCTCCTGGGCCTCTATCTTTTCCTCTTTGCGTATCAGAGAACTTTAAATTTTCCTTCCAATGACACTGATTCATTCCAAAGATGCACTTTCCCCCAGATTGCACTCTCATCTTTTTCCTGTATCCCAATACTAAGGCCATTATCAGATGAGTGCTTCCCAATCCCATTCTGTCACAATTCATAATCTACCTCCCCCACTTCACTCAGCTCAACAGTTGCTGCTTTGTTTCACATGCCTGGCTGCGTCCTAAAGGAATCTTCGGGTACATATAGCAACCATGTGTTGTCATCAACAGCCCAGGTTATTTGTTTCCCCAATATTGCAACGTAACCAGGACCATCACTCACTTCTAACTTCCTAAAACTATTTTACGCCTCAGACACTACACTTTATACAAGCATTGTGTATACCTGTCCTGGCTTCCAAAAGTGCTTGGAGTATTTCACTTAGAACTAACTAGCAAATTATTTGGGAAGAATGGAGAAGGATGTGAATGAATTAGTTGAGGGAAACAAGTAAGTGGTTCCAGGGTCTCATATTTTAATATAGGAGTTTGTCTGGACAAAACAAAAGCCTTAAGGAATTGGGCTAATCAACACTAGAAAAGAGAAGCCCAACAGCATTTATTGTCACCATCCTTCAGGATGTTTACCAAAAACGTATTATCTTAAAATTCAAATCGTTGAAGGCAAAGGGTGAAACATAGCACAGATTATGTTTCAGTCTTATGAATCTGTACTTTATTATAGTTAGCAAGTAAGGGTATTGTGAGACAATACAAATTTGAGTGACGTTAAGACAGTGTGTCATTAATGGCAAAATTAGCTTAGTTGTTAGGTTTACACAGATTCTGTAAACTCCAAAAACTTAGTGATAAAACCCTTGGGCAACATCTGCTTCATAAATCTACAATAAAGAGAAATGTGGAAAAGTGAAAGAATATTTTTTTAAATATTAATGATGAGTTATATGACGCAACAAAATGTACTATATTTGTAACCAGCTTAATTTAACATATCCAATCCAAAATGAATGGCCAAAATAAAATTTCTGTACACATGTATCTATATCTATACATTTTCTAATTAAAAATATTTATAGAATAGTAGAAAAGGACAAAAACTCGGGTTGAAGAGAATAAAGATCAGGATTATGTAACAAAATTGTGTAAGAAAGAAATTGGGTGTTTCAATATGATTTGAAATAAATGTCACAAATAAAGACAAAATGGAAGGAAGAAGAATAGCTAAAACCCTCCAAATACTATAAGCAGTCTTTGGGGTTATATAGCAGATAAACAAGAGATGTTGGACCTCAGACAGAGGTAAGGGCTCAAGTTGTCAGGAAGACCAAGTAGGTGAAGAGAGAATACACAAAAGGCAAGAATCAGGAGACAGAAAATGAAAGGCAGAAAAACAAAATTTAAACACAATAAAGAAAAAAAGAAAAGAAAAAGTAGAGGAGATTCCGTAGTCTAAAATATGGCTCAGTCATCTAAGGTGATTACAAATAAAATTGGAAATATGTATTAGAAATGGTAGTGTCATGTTTCAAAATATATCATTTCTTTTAGTTATGGTCACTTGTTCACTGAACATTATTTCATTCCACTTTCATTCAATACATTTGTCTGCTGGGCTATTGTAAATAAATAAAGTTCCCTACCTACACTAACAAGCTTAAGAGAGCATATGGCTTAAAACACAAATAAGTTATGACATTTAAGGATAAATCAGAAAAGAACCCAGTCAAAGAAAGAAAATAGAAGACATCCTATAATCCCTATAATTTGTTCAAATCTAGTTAATATAATTTTTTGGCAACTAAACCTCAAAAGAAAGTTGTTTTCTGGAAGGTTTTAAGACAGTTAATTCACAGCTGGGAAAGTTCTACGCAATAACCAGGGAAAAGAAACAGAATAGAGATGATGGATGGTGGAAGGTAAGGGAGCTGGATGAGGCAGCGAAGTGTGATGTCACAGCTCACTCAGACTGCCCTCCCCCGGCTCAGCCCAGGAGACCGTTTAACTAAAACCTTCAGAAGGGCTCTGTCTCCAGCTATCAATGAAAGGATCTGACAATATAACCCCAAGGAGGATTTAAGCTGACAAACATATGTTGTGCATCACGTATTCATTCAACAAACATTTGCTAAACCAGATTGCTGTTCCAACCAAAAACAAGTTGGAGACAGAGAGTCTCTAAAATGAGAAACATGAGTGCATGAAAGATGAGGTACTATCCTATCTTCTCCAAAGATTTACTTCTGCCATCCCGCAGGTCAACAGGCCACTTGCGTACAGCTTTCTTTGACAGGGTGACATAAGTGCTTAGAAACTTTGTCCAGAGCTAGCTACCTACATTGCTTAGGCAGAGGCTTATATACTTTTGCTTTAAGTGGCCCATCTAATTCAAATTTAACTTGATTCATGAGTTAATGGGTCTTCTAATCAGGACCATTAAGCTTCGTGCCCGTATCTTCAGTATTTTAATACAAGCCACCATTTTAATAGTTGATTATAACCAATAAAGTAAAAGAAAAGCTTAAACATTAATACTTATTTTACTAAAGTGAGAGGAAAGTTCTAGAAACACACAAAAATTTTAGTTAACTGATGCACAGAATTTTGATTTGTTTTGGACAAATAAAAATTTCTTAGGTAATTTTAGTTTTTTTTCTCTTAGCACTTGCCCAGTTCAGCTAATTAACATGTACTTTTAAAAAAATGCTTTAAAGCTTGCTTTTACAGCCCAGCACTTATAAGATACCCTATAATTAAACGGAAAAAAAGCCAGGTTGCATGTAAAAAAAAAATAAGAAGAAAAATAAACTTTGGATATAAGTATTAATGAAAGTTATAAATATCTAAGCAAATGAAGAAAGCAAATCAATTCCAAATAAACTGTTAAAATTTCCTTCATAGGTTTTGGGACTTATTCATCAAAAATGGCCTTTTGTTTTTTACTTAAACAGCAAAGGTTCTCATTTTCCCTCTTTTTTCAGTAAAATGGATGAGAGTATCTCAGCCTTACAAAATGAATTTTATGTCATGGGCTTAATCCACGGATGTCATCTAAGGCACCACGCCTGAGGAGAAGGCTGTGCCACAAGAAGCTTACAGCCTAGTAGATGGGATTCGGAAAATTACATGCAAATAATAATGATATTGCCAAGACATGTGGCATGAAAAGGGTAAGAGGCCACACTGGCTGTGGGCAGGGAGAGCTTACAGGAAGAAACAGCTCTGAAGCCGAACTGCCATATTCCTCCTTGGAATTTTGTTCTTTTTTGTTCTGTTTTGTTTTAGAATATAGAGCAGAGAATAAAACGCATTTCAGACGAGCTTCTGAATTCAAATTCCTGGCTCCATCTGCTAGTTGTTCCTGTGTTCCACAGAGAATTGCAGCCATGGGAAGGGAACATGCTGGCCCGATGTACGGCAAGGGCTTTACTTACTCATTCAGATGCTGAAACCTTTCCTGCCAGTTAACAGCCCGAGCGACATTTCCAGTTTTATCAATCAGTTTTATTCCAAAAAATTCTAACATCATTTTATAAGCCAGAAGAAATCTTCTAATTGCTTCTTTTGTTTTTTTGAATTCCTAATGAAAAGAAAAAAGTCAGCTGAAATGATTTAGTAGTTACCAGGCCAATAAAATAGCAATATTATTTGGCCATCTCATATAAAATAAAATGAGCTTGCATTACCTCAATTTCATATGTAGTTAGCTCTTTCGCATAAAAGTTCAGGCCTTGTTCTCTCAGGGGAAAGAGCCTATTTTTCAGAAAAAATAATACTTTTATATTAATGCTGTCAGGAAAGCAGACATGATTAAATAGAACATGGTTCAAGACAGATAATATGTAACTGACCATTGAATGTAAGTGTGGTTGTGCTCCAGCTTTTCATAATCTCCTTTCCATTTATTTAGAACTTCTTCAATGTAAACACCTAAAAAGTAAATATTTAGAAAATAACCAAGACATCTAAAGCATTGCTGAAGGCACTTAAGCTTTATATTGAAACTTTAAAAATATTAATAATGGCACACAAGAATAAGGCTTTTAAAAGGTGAATTCCTTATGCCATATACTTAGTTACATAATAAGCCTATTTTTTGTTTTTAAAGCGACACCTCAAATTGCAGAAAGTTCTATTGAACAGTGTTACTCTAAAGTAGAGGCTGGCAAACTATGGTCTGACATCTGTTTTGTAAGTAAAGTTTTATTGGAACACAGCCATTCATAAATGAATAAAATTCATTTATGTATTTACACCAGAAGAGCAGAATTTAGTAGATGCAACAGAGACCACATGAACCATAAAGCTGAAAATATTTACTATGGGGCCCTGTACAGAAAGAGTTTAGAATACAGTCCCTGACCCAAAGAGTCATGTAGTTCTTTAAATACAGACAGGATCAAATTGAAATGAATCCCAAGGAATAGAAAGGAGGGAGGAAGAGAAAGAGGAGCAGACAAGCAAGGAAAAGGAGAAAGAGAAGCAGGAATTAAAAAATGAAAGAAAAAGGTATTGAGTACCTACTCTATGTTGGACCCATATTATATTCAATATATTATATTTATGTACATATAGATACACACACACACATAGCATCTACATTTATCTTCACAGAACTCTCCCAAATCAGTGTTACCATCTCCATTTTACTAATGAGGAAATTGTATGATTTGTTCAAAGTCACACACTAATAATAAAGAATAAATGGAGGAATGGAACATATGTCTTTCTGGTTTCAAAAAGTAAGCCCTCTTTACCACTTTCTATTATTCCCCTATAAGAACTTCCCACTGAAATCTGTCTAGGTCCTTTCAATTGACTATGTGGCCATTTAGTTAATCTTATAGAAAAAAAGCACAAAAACATAATACATCTCTAAACATAACTCATTTTTGTTTCCTCCAGAAATCACCAGGTTTTAGTAGAGGGTCATTCTCAAAATGTTTGGTATAAAGTTGTTTTTGAATCATTCTGTTGGCTTTATCAGCACATTGAAACCGTTTACCTCCATAGTTTCCCATTTGTTTTCCCTTCCAACTGTCTCTCCTCCTTTTTAGTAAGTAAAATACGTTATTACAGTCTTATGCTTCCTGTTATGTGTGTGTTTGTGTACACATACTAGGGAGGAAAGTGGGTGAGTTGAGGTAATTTATATTTAATAACTAGAATAACATTTTATGTGACCTTTGCTAAAATTTCTGACCCCCACCTATCTTACAAGATTCTTAAATAAATTTTGTGATAAAGGTTACAAGAAAAATGAGTGCATTGCTTAAAGTTATTCCTTTAAGTTACTACCTCCAAAATAAATCCACTATGAGAAATATAAAAATAGCCTTGGCCACAGCGGCTTACTGGATTGAATGCCCGCCCGCAGACCAAAGGGTCCCCAGTTCGACTCCCAGTCAGGGCACGTGCCTGGGTTCCAAGCCAGGCCCCCAGTGGGGGGGCATTCAAGAGGCAACCCTTGCATTAATGTTTCTCTCCTCTCTTTCTACTTCCCTTCCCCTCTCTCTAAAACTAAATGAATAAAATCTTTTAAAAAAAAGAAATATAAAAATAATTCAGTTAAATACTGTCATATCTCTGTGTTCAATGTTTTTACTATTTGAAGGTATTTGTTTAGGTAAATTTTAGTAAATTTAAATCAGAGTCAAATTAACAATCTATCATTGCATTTCTTCAAAAAGTTTTCTTGTCCTGAATTTCAAAAAAATGCTAATAGTTCATTTACTATTATTTCAATTGGTAAATAAAGCAGTGTGTTTCTATAATTAGTAAATACAACAAAGCATTTTAATCCAGAGGTCTCCTTCCAAATCAGAGCAGAGTTCTGGACACTAGAACGTTAATTAAGGACAAGTGGACCTAGCCATTTCAGCAGTGTTAAGTCCTAACTCCCAACTGGGGTGTTTCTCAGTTCACAGCAGGGCCCATTCCTCCTCCAAACACTCCACTGAGCCTTTAGATACCCTTCCTCCACTTAGCTCACCGAAGAGGCGAGGTCTTCCCACTAGAAAGTTTTGCGATGCATGGCCCTCGTTCCTGACTCACATTGCTGTGGTTTTGGCTCAATTTCCACTGAGAGCAAAGGGCAAGAGCCAGGGCCATTTGGTCCCCTCGGAGAGATAAGGGCTCTAAGGAGAAAAGCCAGCTTTGCTGATTTGACCTGGATAAAATTAGCAGCGCACCATAAATCACAGCATGACGCCTCACTGAAATATGGATCCTTCCGCGGTAGGTTAAGAAAAGATCCTAGGAGGGCTATTGGGGAGTTGTGAAGGAGGAGCCCAGTTATTTGGCAGAGCTGAATGGAGACCTACTGTGTGTAGTAGTTCCTTTCCCAGGCAGAATACTGGAATACGGAGCTAGGATTGCCATAGCTCCCTGACTCCTGAATCTGAAAGTCTACAGGAAAGATAATTCTAACATAAACATCACTTTTCAATTACGTTCTAAAAAATTTTCAGGTACAGTGCATTGGAAAGAATACTGAGCTCTGCAAGCTAGACCCACTCATTGATCCGACAAACCAGACATTCAAGATGTAAGACCTAGTGACCTTATATTTTAAAGGAAGAAGCTGAATTTGATTTCTAAAATACTTAATAATCTAATTTTCTATGGTTTTAAAAATGTCCTCTCCTTTCCGCTCACAATGGCCCATGCTACTTTTCAGATAATAGCCTCTGTGAACTAGTGGTGGGAAAAGTATGGCTAATCCGCAGTTACTCCTCCACAAATGGCCAATCACTGTAGAGGATATTAGCAGTTCTCAGTGTAGGGCTTTGGGGACACATTAGATTGCACAGCAACGTAAATCCAGTCCATGGACAAATGCACTGAGAATGTACTGACCATGAAGTAAAGAATAACTAGGTGTACTTATTATTTAGACTTTGCTTCTTACCAATGTAGCAGATTACTCACCATCTGGCTTAAATGGAATTTTATTCTTATAAAAGCGAAGATTGCTCAAGTCATTTTGATATCGGATATCTTTGAAGTTCTGCTAAAGGAAAAAAATAAATCAATCTCCAGCATATGGACATATTAAAAAAAGCACAAAGATCCTTCTTGCATGTTTGCTCATTGGCACCACAAAATATGAAAAAACAGAAGGGAAATATTTTATATTCATTTTAGAAAAAAAAGCATTCCATATCTTACTGGGTACTGATGTCGATATTTGTACAAATCCCTCGCAGCATAAAAACTTCTCTTTGGTTTGGAAATTGCTTCAGTGGAATCAGCACCCTAAAAGAAGAAGTGGAATTCCATTCACATGTTGAAGCAAGATAATTTCACTGAGAAATTTCCAGAACAAACTTAAAACACTGAACATCCATAAACAAAGCCTAAAAAGTATCTAGCTGTCCAGATTACTGAAAAATATTACAAATGTCCTTTTAATATTGTTCACTAACAATATTTGTTGGCATTCTATCTTCCTGATTTGAACCCAATAAAATCCTTAGGTGTTTTACTAAATAAAAAACTTTATTATTCACCAAAAGCATATAGAGGCTAAATATTATGGATCAATAGCCATCAGAAATAGAACTCAAAATGAATTTAAGACATATATTTTACCATAGGTCACACAAGTTGTTTCCTATGATAAAACTTACTTTAGAATACTGTACATAATACTAAAAAAATGTTAAGATAATAAATCAATTCTACAGACACGTCATTAAATTTGCAACATTTAGCTTCATTTGGGTATCAAGTAATTTATGTAAGAAAAGGAGGCTTTTTAAAACAAACTAATTGTTTTCTAAACTCCATCCTTTAGAGCACTATAATAAGTACACAAAGGCATGGATAATCTGTTCATTCACTGATAACACAATGTAATATAAACTAACAAATTTAAAACATGTACACACAAAGAAATGAAAAGCTCTCAAATGGAATGAGCTTCAGATTGTAATGACTTATATGTAGTAGTTTATTCATACTATTTATATTCTAAAGAAAAATTCCCACCACCTTGAAGTAAATTTTTAAGTGTAAGATGTAGGTCAATATAGTTGATTTATATTCCATGTGTACACTAAATAGTACCATAATGTATAAGTGCTTCATATCCAGTGGCTCCCAGAAGGCCAATGAGACTGATGACAACGATGGTCCTTTTGTCACCGTCCCCTATCCCCACCTGTATTAAGAGACTGGTATCCTGTAAGCAATTTTTAAACATTTTGAAGTGGTGTGATTCTCACTATTAGTACAAGTACAGAGATACTTTAACACCACATTCTCTGATGTTCAACATTAGCTACTCTATCATGTTACATAAGCAAGGAAAAGTTTAAATTCTGCTCCTTGCCATACGTTTCAAAATAGCTCTGCCTAGCAAGTTTCTGAATCTATTTAGACTGAGCTACAACCATATGAATCATCATCGTACATTTGTATAGAAAGCACTTTTGCATTTTTGCATTTACAAAGCACTTACATGTACATTATTGCATTTGATTCTCCTAACACACCTCGCTGGCAAGTATTAGTGTTTCCATCTTAGAAACAAGGTAGCCCAGGCTTACAGAAGTTGAACAAGACCCAGAGCTCAATGACAGGACAAGAACTAGAATCCCATGATCTGAGCTCCCAGTCCAACTAATTAGGTACAAATCAATTTCAGCTCCACTAAAAGTGAAAGATTGCTACAGAAACTTTGGTATAATTTCAACAGCCCAAGACTTGGAAGCAGGAGACTTGAGCTCGGTCTCAACTCTGCTACTTATTTGTGAGGCTTTAAGCAAATCACTTAACTGAATCTTAGTTTTATTATATATTAAATGAAGGTAATGACTCATACCCGACCTAATGCCTAGGAAGACCATGAGAATGACTGCTCCCTTCAACTTCTAAATGTCCCAACCTGCCAGCATCCATCCCTGCTCTTTCAACTTCTGCTCCTTTTGCACTCTTGATCCCAGCCCTTTTCAACTGCTCAGGCGAAGACTTCATTCCTTAACATACTGTTCCTAGTTCCTGTATCACCAAAATTTCCTTCTCTTCAGGCTCATTCCCCTCAGCAAACATGCTGTAGCATTTCTAATCTTAAACATACACAAACTTCCTTGATCCAAATCCCCCCTGAATTACAGATTCATAGCTCTTCTCCCTTTCAAAGTAAAACATCACCAAAGGGTTGTTCATACTCCCTGCCCCCTTCTCTTCCTCTCCTGCTCTCCCATGACCCACTTCCAACTAGGTTTTCATCCTCAGCATCAGGTCAAAACAACACTTGTGAACATCACTAAGAAATCTCCGTCTCACCAAATGATTTCTCAGTGCTCAACTCTGGGGACCTCCAAGCAGCACTGGGCCAGTTAATGCCTCCCTCTTTCCTGAAACACTGTCAGATAACACATCTACCTCATTGTTCACCCCTTGTCAGCCCCTCTTTGGCTCCTCCTCCGCTTTGCATGCTCTAAACTGAGTGCCCAAGGCTTAGTCCTCATTCGTCATTACTCCTTGATGTATTGGTATCTTTCCATGACTTTAAATACCACCAATATTACATACTCAGGACTCCAGTCCTGGACTGGGGTTCCATTCACAGATGTAGTTTACTACTCAACTTTGATGTCCAATAGAGTATCAAACTCAAGGGAACTTTTTATTTAACCTCTGGAGCTGCTTTCTCCCTAGACTTCCCCAACTGAGTTAACGGCATTGTCACCTGTCAAATAGGAGGTAGCGAGAAGTAGTCAGTTTGAGATATATTTTAAAGGTAGCTCCAGTAGTACTTGCAAATGAATAGACTGTGTGAAATAAATAGGGTTGATAGTCAAAAGGCAAAATAAAAAAGAAGTTAGATGGTGACACCAACAAGAAAAATTAATCATTAAAGGAAAAAAAGGAGGGCTGGTATGATCTACTATTGATTGGGGTTGCAATAATTGATTGAAATATTAATTATCAAATTGGTATATATAGATGGACCAGGTGTGTTCTGATAATCTAAACTTCTTTAGAAGGTTAATTTATTGGGAGACGAGTGGAAGAGAAAAACACGGAATACAGCACCTAGTACTTTCCTGGGGTTGAATTCCCAATGCAAAGTGACCCAGCAGCAAACCAGAACACAAGGGGCAGAGGAATACTGGCAATTCCAACAGGTTAAAGATTCTGACATTGGTGACAGATATACTTGGGTCTGCACCATTCTCTCTCTGGACGATCTTGAGCAAGCTTCTCTCTAGGCCTGTTTTCTCTAAAATGAGGATTAAAAACAGCAACTCCCACTCCACCCCCAAATTGCAGCTAACTGAAATAACTTGTTTTGCATACAGCCTGTACTACTACTTCATGTTTCCTTCTGACCTAACCAGAGATGATCAACGAGCTGTATGAGGAAGTGATTCCTCTCCTCTAGCAAAGAACCCTATGGTCACATATGACTTCAAGCTCCATTTTTTCACTCTCATTTTCCCATAGCTGATAGAGGAGGGCCTAAAGCAGAACAACAACCCTTAAATATCTCCACGATGCACGCTTCGTCGGAGGGTTATCTATACAGTTCTTCCTTTTTAAAGTTTTCTGAATTATTTTCAGTTCCATCAAAGGTTACATGGGATCTTTATCTCTTTACTAACCTCTCCTCCAAATTGTATTAGGCAAATGATTTAAGTACAGTTGGATCAACAAGTCTTCTGGGTGAAATAAGATTTTTAAGAGTGGCCTGAACTCGGTTGAAAGGCCTTACTTGGGGAAAAAAACTGTGACGTTTTAACTTCGGATGGGGACCTTCTACAATACTTTAGAGGCTTTAGGACCTCCCCGCCCCCGTAGAGGAGAGTGCTTGCTACTGATAAACTGCAGTCCCACCTTATTCTGGGTAATTTTTACCAATAAGACATACTAGACTGTTTTCCACAATCCTCTATTTTTAGACAGGTTCCTCCCACCCCACCTTCGCAGCATCCAGCTGCGCTGCAGAGGCAAAGAAAACACCCATTCAAGTTGGGTTCTGCCTTGAGGGACTTCCTTGTCGTGCCTACGATCAGGCCCCATGTTAGCAGCGATCAGCCCCGAAGCTACTGGCCACCGCAGGCCGCTGGGTCCGCGGGGCAGCAGGGTGGCACTGAGGGTTCTAGCCGAGAAGGACAAACAGCCGCCCCGCGCCCCTGCCCTCCGCGCGAAGGTAGCTCGGCGCTAGCTCTTCTCGCTGGCGACGTCCTTCCTCCCGGCGCCGGGGCAAGGGCGCCCCGGCCCAGCCCGAGGCCACCACGGGGCCGCGTACCTGCTCGGCGCGCGCCGCCTCGGCGTCCTCGTCCGGCGCGGGACTGGCGCGGGAACGCCCGCCGGCTTGCTCCTGGGGCTGAGCGGGCAGCTCGGGCTCCTGCCCCGGGCCCTCGCCGCCGCCGCCTGGCCCCAGCTCCTCGGGATCGAGCTCGGGCTCGGGCTCCGAGTCTGTCTGCCAGGTGGAGTCGCAGTCCTCCACGGTGGTGGGCTCGCGGAAGCTGACTCCGCCGAGCAGGTTGCCCATTGAAGAGGCGGCAGCGGGCGCGGGGCTGCGGGGCTGCGGGGCTGCGGGGCTGCGGGGCGCGGGCTGCGGCAGGCGCGTTAGGGCCGGGGCATGGCCGCGGCGAGGGCGCTGGGCGGCAGCCTCGGCGCGCCCGCCGCCGCACTGCCTCAGCGCGGCGAGCGGCAGACGGGCACACTCACGGGGAGGAGCCGGCGGCCCCGGGACCGCCGCCGCCGCCAACGCTTGAACCCGCCCATCTGGTTCCTTCTCCTCCCCTTGGGCGGGAGCCGGCGGGAGCCCGGAGCCCACGGGAGCGAACTACCCAACCCGGCCTGAGCGCCGACGCCCACGGCTCCAGGGACACGCCTCACTTTCCACTCCGCACCCCGCCCCCAGGTCTGTATCTGTTCGGCCTTTCAGATCCCCGGGGTAAGTGGCTCAGGGTCGGCTGCTTACCCGCCCCCTCTGTCCCCCTCCCCTCTTACTCCCATCCCGGGCAGGGAATACTGGCTTGGGGCTCCTTCCTTCTGAGCTGGAGCAGTGATTGATCCCGCCCAGCTCGGGAGGTTGGGCTGGGGTGGACCTGATGTCAAGGAGGTGTCACCGTCCGCAGGCAAGTCCTGTCCACAGCCCTTCCCCTTCACCCTGCTGGTGGTTCAAGAGGAAGAAAAATTAACTACAGCGGAAGACAAAAGCTAATGGTGACCAGGTACCATATAAACACGAAACCCAAACTATAAAGACTGTATTTAGGGCGGCCACCTGAAGCCCCTGTGGTCTAAATAAAGTCAAAGCTATCTGTCACTTCGTCTAATAAGCGAAAATCTCTCAAAACTAAAACAGCAATAACGACTAGACTTTCACATTGATCTGTGGACGGTTTTACTAATACCCACTCCAAATTGGCACTGGAGTAGAATAAAAACTGAGACTCTTTGGCCCCTTGGTCTGTTCTGCATACAAAAGGTAGGGAGGTAGGAGGACTAGGGGGGTGGAGGGAGGGGGGACTTATTATAGAAGTACTTAAAGATAAAATAGTGTAATCGAATAAATGCCCTAGAGAAAAGTGACTACTGTAAACTTTGTATTATGACCTTGGGACAAAAAGGAAAACCTCTCAAAGGCAGTCACGTCTATATGTGCAGAACTTGATAGTTACTCAGTAAACATTTGTTGAATATGATTAGATACAGGTTAGATATACAAGATTAAATTGGTGCACTTGAAATAAATAGTCTCTTAATGTTTCCTGGTAAAATAGGATACTGAATCAGGTCAGCTGGGCTGTTTCTAGGGGAAGAACCAGGTGAACAGGATGCTTACTCCACAGACAAATCAGGGTTTTCTGTCTTCAAGCATGGCAGCGGGAGATCCCAGCTGTGGCTCTATCCTTAACGAGCTTCTGACCTAAATTTCCTCATCGGTAAAACAGGACCAGATTTTATCCCTGCCATCCTTGCAGCTCTCACTTTGTATGATCCATGACTGGGAAAAGCTCTAAAATTAGTAAGTAATAGACGCGAGACACACAAAAAGACTTTTCCATCATGACTTAGTGAAGAAGAAATAGGGCAGCAGTAGATTGCCTGACTCTAACTGATCATATCTGGAGATTTGGATTCACCTTCCATTGACAGAGGACCAGGACTCGTTGCAGAAGTAAATGCTGTCCATCACCATAAGCACTGCAGACATAGAAAGTCTGGGGATAGCTGCTCTGCCCAGGTGCTCTATCAGTTTAGGTGCATGTAAATTAAAGGTGGCCTTACATTCTTTGTCCTCCTCCCAATTGAGAGGTAGAGTCAAATTCCCCTCCTCTTGAATCAAGGGCTGAACTAAGTGGCTTGCTTTACAAAAAAAATAGAATATCTGGAATTTTCAAGGGAAACTTGCATCTTTACTGAGGTCTCTTGGAAGATACTCTCTGGTAGCCCTGAGCTGCAATGTAAGAAGTTCAACCACCTTGAGCCTGCCATGCCAGAAAGACCACGATGCATGTTTTCTGGTCCCTAGTCCCAGCTGAACCCTGCCTTCCAGCATCCCCTGCTGAATCCTGCTGGGTTTAATTGGATCCTCCAGACCAGCCCACCCACCAGCCGAATACCTCCCAGCGACCTCATTGATGCCACCTGAAACAAAGGAACTACCCAGCAGAGCCCTGCTCAAATCCCTGACCCTCAAAAGAGTGAAATATAATAAAATGGCTGTTGTTTGAAGTCACTAAATTTTGCAGTAGTCTCTTGTCCAGCAATAGGTAATGGAACAGTAAAGAGTATCTGTGTAAGTCTGCGTGTGTTTGTGTCTAGAACTGCTGCAATTAAATCCTTAGCTTTTCTGCCACTTCTTAGCAAATTTTTATAGGGCTATAGATTTTTGTGCCAAGTTGTGCAACATATTTTCTAAAGAACATAATTTTACACTAAAGTGTATAACAACCTTGAGTAACAGTGTTAAAAAGTAAATTTAGAGCAGCAATTGATCACGTTGCACCCAATTTATATATTTAAGAAAGTTAATTCTGGAGTTCTCTCATCTCTAGATCCTGTACACAGAAATTACTTTATCCGAAGACTTTAAGTTTTTCATTACTCCTACCTTTGAAGAGTATTTAATATTCCTGCATTAACGCTGAAGAAGCATGTCTCTGTGCCCTGGCTTGTGCGGCTCAGTGGATTGAGCACCTGGATTGAGTACCAGCCTGCAAACCAAAGGGTTGATTCCCAGCCAAGGGCACATGCCTGCGTTGCAGGCCAGGTCACCAGTAGGGGGTGTGTGAGAGGCAACCACACACTGTTGTTTCTCTCTTTCTTTCTTCCTCCCTTCCCCTCTGTCAAGGAAGGAAGGGAGGGACAGAGGGAGGGAGGGAGAGAGGGAGGAAGGAAGGAAGGAAGGAAGGAAGGAAGGAAGGAAGGAAGGAAGGAAGGAGTGAGTCTTTGCTTCATACAAAAAAATTCAGTGCCAGGTATATATTAATTTATCAATATATGTTAGCTCTAATTATAATTTACCCAATATGTTTTCAAAGAACATTGAATTCAACTATAATATATATTTATATGAAATGAGGAACTTCTAACACAATTATCTATTACACTGTATAACTTCTGATTGCCTACATCAAAAATCTACCCTAAGCTATACAAATACTATAGTCATGCTTCATTGTAACTGTTTTCAAACTTATCATCCTTCAATCCTGTCCTTGATGGCTGATGCCATTGTAAGAAGGAACCTATGCTCCAGGGACACAACTTTTTTTGGATAGAACCAAAGACACATTTAGCATATATTAAATTGTTTTTTTAAAATAATGAATTGTGTTTTAGGTAAGTTCAGAGAGAGTGTATTGTTATAATTTCCTTCGAGAGCCTTTCAAATGAAAGGAAAGGGTAGATCAAAGCTCCGGAGTTAAATTCCCAGTAGCTCCTAGGAACTTAAGACCTATGGAGAAAAATATAGTATTATAAAAATGTTACCCTCTTTTATCAAAAGCAGCCTTATTTCTATTATTTCTGATAGTTCTTTCTGTTGTTTTTATTGTTTTATAGTAAAGTAAAAGTGTTGGGAGTAGATAATTGATGTCATCACCAGACTGGAGAAGCTGGGGCGCCCTGGCCGCCCACATGAGACACCCTCTGCAGCCTTTTCAGGCCACTGAGGTGCTGGCTAACACCCCAAAGCAATAATGCGCTGTGTTGCCCAAAAACTAAAAAGCAGTTGATTCTAAAATGCATCTTATTTTAAAGATGAAAAATACGAAAAACATCCTATTGTACAATCCATGCAATATTGTGGTTTGCTAAGAGAGAAGTTTAACATTTTTAAAGGACTAATTTATTTCTAAGAAACAGTTTTTCAATTCAAAGGCCAATTCTAGATTCATATTCACCACTGAATATTTTCACTGCTTAAAGCCCTTTATACCAATCACACTAAAGTTATTAATAAAGCAATGGTAAAACGTTCATAGAATTTATTAGTGTAAATTAAGATATCAGTGAAGGCAAGTTTAAATTAATATGATAATAATTTAGTAATAAATCATAATTTGCATAACTAAATTCAGCCTGTAGACTAAAAGTTGTGCAATGTTTAAATTTTAAAAATAATAACATTTGTTCAGTAACACTGTTTGGATTCCTTATTTGGACAATGAGCAGCATTTAGATCCATATTTGGGATTTTGTATTCAATTCAAGATGTTGAACTGTACAGATCTTTTCTAGCCACATTTCAATAAAACAAATGTTCAATTTTTTAAAAGAAAATTAGTATAAACACTATGAAGTACAGGAACTTTGACCCCAATTTTTAAAAAGTAAGAAGAAATTTTGCCTATCACCTCCAAAGTTTTTGCTTATTTTCCATGAAAATAGATACGAATCCCCAAATTTCCTTTTTCTAATTATTGCCGTTAAATATTTGTTATTCTTTTATATCGTTCTTGTTCTTGGCCCTTTAAATTTAGCTGATCATGTAAAAGCATTACCATAAGTGAGTAAGAAATGGATATGAAAACACATTCTGGACTTTTCCTCAACTCAGAAGGGTGATTGTTATTAAATCTTCAGGCAAGGAATATTTGATTCTTCTGGGTTCCTCAAGGCTTCCTCAGAGTTTCTGCCCTTCTCTTTCATAATTACTGTTAATCTTGTGAAAAGACCCCGGGAGGCAGGTAATAGGAATGGATCTCCTCCAGGCTACTCAGAGCAGTTGTCCCTAGGAGGACACACCAGAACCAGAAGACAGGCAGGCTGTCACTGAGCCCAGGGATACACCAGAGAGCATGTGGAGAGACCAAAAACAAACATTTGGCTCTTCATCCCAGGACTTGATAGCAGCCTCAGTACACCAGAGGAACCATGCCATCCTCCTGCCCAAAGATGAGTACAGGCTGCTTACGCCTTAACCACCCTGGTCTGACCTTCTATGAGATGGGTGTGCTGTTTAGAGGGTTAAAGAATAATTTCTCATAGACTGTCAGTAACTCCATCAAGAGAGAATGAAGGCATGAGTGTGTGTGGCAAGGAGAGGCACTATTTATCCAGATGGCCACCTCTTCAAAGAGAAGCGCCACCCTATTCGGTAACAACTGTTTCTTGCAGCCTTCATAGCTTACAGCTACCTTTAGAAGAGTGCCCAGATAGTGTTTTGTCTTGGTTTTAAACTTTGCTTTCTAGTGGCCATTCATCTATTCTACCCAGTTTCCAAAATAGCTGTAGTGAGCCTCCCTTCCTATTATCTATGGCCTTGAAAAGCCCCCTTCCAACACTGAATGAGGGCAATATATAATTCCAGAACCATCTCTATTATTTAGGTTGTTAGAATGTTTTGCTATTAAAAACAACCATGAAGCTAATACCAATGAATGTACTCAATACAAATTATCCTTGTTGTAGTTAAAAATGTTATAGTCCTCTATTTCAAGGATATTTTCCTTTTAAATATATTAAGTACATTTTATATTAAGATATCAAAGACAGATGCCATATGATCTCACCTATAAGTGGAACCTAATCAACAAACAAACAAGCAAGCAAAATATAACCAGCAACATTGAAATAAAAAACAAACTGACAGTAACCAGAGGGGAGGAGAGAGGGGCATAAATGGGGGAAAAGGAGGGGAAGGGTCATCAAGGAACATGCATAAAGGACCCATTGACAAAGCCAAATGGGGGAAGGATTGAGGGTGGGGGGTGGGGATGGGTGGGACTGGGGAAAGTGGTGGCAGGAAAACGTTGACAAAAAATAAACAAAACAAAAAAAAATAGATGGGGGATGTTAAGAATAGCATAGGAAATTGAGAAGCCAAAGAACTAATATGTACAACCAATAGACATAACTAAGAGGGGTGGGGGTGATGGGATGAGGTGCAGGGTGGAGGGGATAAAGGGGAGAAAAAAAATGGGACAATTGTAATAGCATACTCAATAAAATATACCAAAAAAAAGAGATAAGGGCCGCAAAATTTCACCAATGTCAATAAACACTTTTTAAGCCATTACAAGTATACAAAAATGATAGTAGAAATATTAATGAGTTAGAGATAATTATGAAACAATGTGCATAGTACTAGATAATAAAATAGTAGTTGTGATAGTGATTATAATAACTATAAATTAAAAAATCAATTGTAGGTACAATAGCAATCACATTAGTTAGTTTAAAATGTAATGTTAGATGTTCAGAGAGGACAGAGATTATAAAGAGAACCTGTCCATACCTGAGGATACGCCGCTGTGGAGAAACGCCAGGTACCATGGCTGGCAGAAGGCTCTATGAATTTGCTCATACAAGTCTCCCAACACACAGGCTTGTACAGAGTTGAAAATCACAAACATCAACTTACAAGACACCTTTGAGACACAAACTGGTAAGATCTTGGGACTTTCCATAAAATCTCAATATATACTATATATCTCCAATATGCCTCACTCTGTGTAAGACATTCAATGTGTACTGATTGAATACATTTGAATTCCTCTACTGTAGCAAAAATAAAGCTAAGTGAATCATACAAATCCAATTTTTGAAAAAAGAGCAAGCCTCATGGGCAGGGTGATAGAATGTTGATATGTGTAACATTCTAGATGTCAAAAAAAATTCTACAACATTCCTAGATTGCATGTAAAACAGACACAGAAACGACATATTATCAGGATAGTCCACTGAAACTAAAACCAATCCTGTCTGCTCTAAACTGGGCATCCAACTAACACAGACCAGTTGTGAGTATACTCACCAACCTAGGGCACCTATGAGCTGAATGCATAGAGTGTGTGTGTTTATCATGTGTGTGCAGTTGAATTTTTTTTATTAGTACAAATGTAAAAAATCAAAGATTTGTCTCATGGATGTAGAGAGCTTAAAAGAATGTCACTTATTCATCACTCATGACCAAAAAAAAAAAAAAAAAAGAAAAGAAAAGAAAGAAAGTTGTCAAACTGCCTGCAAGTGCATCAATACTTTTGAGCCCATCAGAGGGATGAGGTCACAGAATAACCACTCGCCCCAAATCTAAGGAGACACAGACCTCTGCAGGGAGAGACAAGACATGGCCACTTGCTTGCCTGGCACAGGCATAGTGAGACGATCGTGGAAGAGCTTAACCAATTGGTAAAGGATGAATGCATCTGGGAGCAACAGATATGGGAGCGTTCGCACCCTCTTGCAAGCTCTTCTGCATGAACCCCACCTAGATCACACTGAGAAGCATCCCCGTTCCTGGAGGCCGGAAAAACCAAATAGCAGCCTCTGCTGAAAGGGTAAGATACCCCAACTAGGACCTTTCTCCTGTATCTCGCCTACAGAACGAAAGACTTAAGCTATTGCAGAGGATAACAAACTCTGGCCCTGAAAAAGGGAACAGAAAATAATCCCTCTGCCCCTAGATCCAGTTTCCCTGGAACAGACATTGGACCTTCAGTGCTGAAACTGGGAGGGTCCCTGGCACACTGGAATGAAATGGTCATCCAAACCCTGAGAGAGGCTCCGGAATACCTCTGGGCACACAACTGCAGGCAAGGGAGGAACTGGAGTACAGAGAAGACCATGCCCATCAGACAGTGTCTGCCTAAGACTGAGGCTTACTAACAATGGGGAACTCCCTCTCCCCACCACCAGGCTCACAAGCTGGGTAACAAGTGACAGTGAGATATTGCTAGAAGAGGACCAAGAGCATGGAGACAGACACTCTGTGATGTTCATCGCAAAGGGAAGACTGAATGCTGAGGGCGAAGCAGACATTGAGAAAAAATACCAGCAAACCAGACCCCCAAATGAAACACAAGGCATCACTAAAGAAATTTGATGCCCGTGGGGCACTGAGGCGAACCACTGCCCTGAGGAAGGGAATAGCAAACTCAGCCTCGCGCCTGACTCATTTTTGCACACTAAAACTCTAGCAGAAAAACAGGTATATGCTTTTCCAGGCATAAAATCTATTTTCCTCATCTCTATTCTCCCAAACAAGGTGTCTGGCTTGCAACAAAAAATTACAGGGCTCACAAAAAGGTGAGAAAAACAACTCATCAAAAAATAAAGCAGTCGACAGAACCAAACTAGGATATGACAGAGACATCGGCACAACCTGACAGGGAATTTAACTATGAGAAATGTGATAAAGTTCTAGTGCAGCAATTTTCAACCTTTTTCATCTCATGGTACAAATAAGCTAATTACTAAAATTCTGCAGCACACCAAGAAACATAGTATTTTTTGCCTATCTGACAAAAAATTGGGTATAATTTGATTCATTCACACCAGACAGCCATTGTTATGTTGGCTGTTGTCATTTTTTAAAATTTGACAACCTGAAGGAAAAGATACTGGTATCCCTGATGAAATAGATGGGTATTGCATGTTTTAAAAATTCTTGTGGCACACTGGTTGAAAATAACTGCTCTAGTGGAAAAGGAAAACAATATGCAAGATCAGATGGGAAATTTCAGCACATGGAAACCACAGTAACAAAGGTGAAGAATGCCTTCAATGGATATCAATAAACCACAAAGAATCAGTGAACTTGAAAGGTGGTCCATAGAAATGACCTAAACTGAAACACAAAGAGGGGGAAAAAATAAGTTACCAGGTATTTACTCAAGAGAAATGAAAACTTGTGTTTACCCAAAAACCTTTATTGAATGTTTATCATATCTCCATTTGTAATCACCCCAACTAGAAACAACCCAAATATTATAGTCAGTGAACAGATGAACAGAGCATGGCACGTCCAAGCAATGGAATACTACACAGCAATAAAAAGGAATGAACTATTGATACTTGCAATGACACTAATGAATCTCAGACATATTTTGCGAAGTGAAAGTAACCAGACCCAAAGGCCATATATTATAGGATCCATTTATATAGCTTTCTGAAAATGACCAAAATGGAGACAGAAAATAGATGAATGGTTGTCAGGTTTTGGAGGTGGGGAGAGTGGTTGTCCACAAAGAGGCAGCACAAAGGCACTTTGGGGATAACAGAACTATTCTGTAACATGAATACATGTTACATGTGGTGGTGGATAAGCAGATGTAATCGCCTGTCAAAACTCATAGAATTTTACTCCCAAACAAGTGAATTTTACTCTAGGTAAACAAAAATACGCTAGCATGTGAGGGTACTCAAAAATGGAATACAAACTCTAACAAATGCTACTAACCTAAACTATAAATAATATTACCACACTAACACTGGTAGAGAAGTAAAGAACTAAGCTAAGTAACTTTGGAATACAGTGTTGTGATCAAATACTACCTAAAGGCAAAAGTTATTGTACAGATATACTATATTCCAGTTAGTAAATGAGATATGAGTTAGCAATTCTGAACTTATTTGTGTACACTAAAATTGAACAAAAAGGTAAATATATTATGAACCGTGAAAGCCAGGCTTCTAGCTATCAGAGAAAGATAAACCTTGTGGTATTTGGATTAGAACTATAAGCTCATAATTTCTTTAATATATATACCAATAAAGTAGGAATAAATACAAATGTGTGTATGCATGATGGTACTATTATATGTATCACAAATACATGTATGAGTTCTGTCCAGAAAAAGTCCAGCCTTTGTTAATATAATGAGAACAGCTTGCGTGACAATGGTGTAACCTGGCTGCCAAGGAGAGGGGACTGGAATGCGCATGCGTGAACAATGATGCCATCACTGTACTAGTCAGTGGGGGCAGTAGACGCTGTAGAGTGAGCATGTGTACTGTGTGGCCATCACATTCAAAATCACTGAGTGAGCAGAGCAACGAATCTGAATCAAATTTTGCATTAAGCTTGAACATTCCTCCGTGGAAACTATTCAGATGCTTCAGAAGGCTCTTGGGGATGATGCAATGAGTGCAGAGCAAATAGAATGTGGCACGAATGCTTCAAAGATGGTTGAGAATCTGTTGAAAGTGATCCACATTCTGGAAGGCCTGCAACAAGCAGAACACCTGAGAATGTTGAACATGTATGGGCTACAATCAACAAGATCAGTGACTGATGGTACAAGAACTAGAAGCTGAACTGGGGATTCCAAAAGCTATTGTGTCTGAGATTTTGATGCAGAACCTTGGCATGAGACATGTTGTGGCAAAATTCATTCTGCAGTTTCTGCTACCAGAGCAGAAGGAACATGGTGATGCAGTTGCTAACACCTTGATTCAAACTGCTACCAATAAACCAGATTTGGTGTCCTGAAACTTCTGGATTTTCCCAAAACTAAGATCACCTTTGAAAGGAAAGAGGTTTCAGATTGTCCATGAGGTTCAGGAAAATACAATGAGGCAGCTGTTGGTGATTCCAACAAAGGATTTTGCAGTGTTCTGAACAGTGGAAGAGATGCTGGGAGAACTGTGTGAGGTCCTAAGGTGCCTACTTTGAAGGGGCCTAAGACACCATTGTCCTGTGTACAATGTTTCCTGTATCTTGTATCTTCTTCAATGAATGTCTCCATTTTATATAGTAAATGGCTGGGTACTTTCTGGACAGACCTCATATATGTATACATTTGTATGTATACATACTTTTTTTTTTTATTGATTCAAATTCATTCACCTTCTTTAGGACCAGCTCAATGCCACCTCCTCCATGAAGCTTTCCAGTTTTTCCTTTGCAGATTCCCATTTTGCTTTATGATCCTCTTATAGCACTTAGCAGATCTGCCTTGTGCTTTTGTATGTATCTTAGGTGTCTTTCCAGATAGCAAACTCTTAAAGGTCTCATTTGGCTTTATCTTTTACAACACTCTGCATGATCTCTTGAATGGTATAGGTGCTCAGTAAATTTACTGAATAGAATTTAATGTTAGAGGTATCTAGACACAAATCTGAATGCCTAGGAATCAAGCTAGCCTCGAGGTGATTAGTTCTCTTCAAGCAAGACTCCACAGGGCCTTAGAAAGTTCAAAAATACTATGTAGCGTTCAATCCTGGGCCTGCAACTGTTTCTCTTCCATTCTCATCAATATCATCTAGTCCCTCTGTCTTTGAAAACTCAACACTGATGATCCCTGAGTATATATACCCATTTTTAACATCTCCACAGAGAAACTTTGGCATCCTTCTGTTTCTCCCTCCCCGTCCCTCTCTCCCCATTTGCCTCCAATTCAACAGGGAGTGGTTTACCAAATCTCTTCCAGTTCTCCCTCAGTTAATGTCCTCCCATCCATCAGGGCCATAGTCTAAGCCATCACCATCGCTCTCCAACATTTCTGAAAGTTTCTGAGATGCTTATCCTGTTTTACACTCTTTATTTCAACTTGTTCTTCATAAAGCAGTTAGAATGATTATCTTAAAAATCTAAATCATATCATGTGTCTGTTTAACTTGTTTAAACGTCTTCAGTAGCTTCCCATTATACTGAAAATAAAATCTGATCACTTTTTTTGCTCAAAGCTCTGCACACAACTACACTCCGAGTCATGAGCCTCTGTCAGCTCCTCAAACTCAGACACCTGTCTCCTCCTTTAGAGCCTTTGCTACCAAAGAAGAGCCTTTATTTCTGCTAGAATAGAGTTTCTCAAATTATCTGTAAAGGATTGTCTTTCCTTTTCTTCCATCTATCATAAAACTATACTTTCTAAAGTAGAGTAAAAATCAACTACTAGAAAAAATGTTAAAGAAATATGTTTTATTTTTAGATTTAATAGGCATAAAGGTAGTCTATCAAATTACTATGAATGTTTCAAACATTTATCCTCAATTTCTATACAGAGCTCATTAGAGTTCAGGGACGGTTTGCTGAAGGGGAAGATCCATGGGCTACTGAGTGGCCCTGTATTAGAGTACTCTCTGTATGACAGATTCCATCTGCTAAGTTCTTGGCTTAAATGTCACTTCTTCAAAGAGTCTGCCCCGACCATGCTATTTAATTAGGTCCATCCCCCTTTATAGTATTTTTATCACTGCATCCTATTTTTTCATTCATAACACTTACTTAAATTACACACACACACACACACACATCTCTGCTTACTTTATTCCCTGCATCTCTCTCACAAACCCCAGGTGACAGGTGCTGTGACCACTTTTTAATGTATACCAATTGCAATGTCAAAAATGTCAAACGTGATTGAGACTAATGAATTTCTCAGAGCTTTAGTGTGCTAATATGAAGCGTGAAACTCCAAGAGGGGGGTGTAAAGTGCAGTTTCCCAAACTCATGTTACCAATACATCTTTCTTCAGGATGTCTTCTGTACAATACATTGTAGGAAATACTGATCAAAAGAAATAACAAAATTTTGCATATGCTAAAACTACTTTTACTGGGTTATAGTATTTAAGTTACATTGATATTTAAAGTTAACCTATCATTATTTCGTGGGTAGAAAAAGTAGAGAATTTGAATTATGCCTAAGATTTTGTGGGATCAAGTGTGTGACATTCATTTGTCCATTTTTCTCTTAGTTTTCTTTCTACCTTTTCATATTCTGGGGCTGAAACACTGAAAATTAAACTGTTAGATTTCTCAGCCAGATGATTTCTAGATTGGTTCTTCTAAGAAGAGGCACTTGCAGATTAGGAAGCTAAGGAAAAAAATATAAATTTTTTAAATTTAAAAATAAAATTCTAATTGCTTCTGACAGCAGTGGATAGCTTCAAGCTTCAGTGCCATTCCAGTCTTCTGGACTGAGGCTAGCGACTGCAGCTCCAGAGCTGTCCACAGTGCTAGCCGCAAAAAGCAACCACAAAGCCAACTGGCTGTGCCCTCCATGGTCTTCTGCAGCTGCAGCAGCAATGGCAATGGATTTGGCAATGGCAGGGATTCCGGCCTCCAGCAGCATCCGTTGTGGACACCCACCTGGGTCTAGCAACAGTTCCTCCTGCCTTGCATTCCTCTAGCCAGGTCTGGTAGTGACTTCCTGTAGTCACTGACTCTTCATTACCCCACTTTCTGCCTTTTGCTCCATCAGGTTTTCCAACACTGTTTGAAACCAAGTGGTTGTATAAAATCCCCTCTGTTTAAAATACCTAGACTAGTTTGTTTTCATTACTGGGCTCACTGATAATGGGGTAGGGTGGGAGAAAGTGGTTCTATCTTTTAAACAGATTGCATGAAGGTAGAAAAGTATCACCTGCTCTGTCTCATGTCAATGAGTCAAGAATTAAACATTAAGAGAAACACCCAGAGCAAAACAGACTCATGAATTCTGGAAACAAACCAAGACTGAAAACAGGAGCCCAGAATTCTAATCCCAATCAATCATAGACGGGGTGGCATCTGCAAGTCATTTCACAGTTCTGAACCTGGCAGTCCTCAGTTCCTTCCTCCCTGATTGCTCCCAACACCAAGGGGTACACAGAGGCCTGTAGCCCCCCACGCTCTCTATTAAGCCACCTAGAGGCAACCCCAGAGAAGCAATCTAAGTAGGTACCATGTGCTCGCTCTGCCAGTGCAGCTTCCGGACAAGCCGCCTAGTTTCCATCTCTGTCTTCAACTGGACATCACCCCAAGCCCTATCTAAGTAGAAAATCAGGAGTTGCCACTACCCAACAGTTACTTATTTAGTACTTCTTCTGCGAGGCACTGGGCAGAGGCAAAACAAGCTTGCATAGTGATGTGTGGGAGAGCCATGCTTTTGTGAAACAAGGGCTGTCTGTCATGGAGATACACATTAAGGCAACGAGTACTAGGAGGGGGGAGTGATTAAGGCTATGGGGACCCTTCCAAAGGTTTCACAGACAATCCATTGCAGGCGGTGGGGCTCAGGGCTCATGATAGCACTGAGTGCGAAGGGCTGCAAAGAGAACAGCAGAGTGGGGGCAGACTGTGTGGAAGCTTCAGACGCCAGGCCCACATTATTACCCCTGTGGCATTTGGAAGGCATATGAGTTTTTAAACTAAAAAGGCATGTGACAATGTTTGAAAACTTGAAATATATTGAATATAAATATAGAAAATGGCTCTAGGGGAATATTACTTGAGGAAGAAAATATCAAGCATTTCACACTATTTTTATATGTCTGTTACGCTTAGGCTGTATGTATAGTACCCTACCAGGGTACTATAATGTCTTGATGCCCAAGACACAATAAGCAAAAAGGATTGTCTTAGTAAATTGTCATAGTAATAACACAGCCAGGTTAACTGAAATGTTTCTGGAAAGAAATAATTATGAAGAAAGTCTAAAAATGCAGTTGCAAGAAAGAATTTGATATCTCTCTGAACAATCTAGAGTGAAAATAATTTATTTTTAAGTTTCCAGGTATCACTGACTTAGAAGGCCACTGAGAAATAATAATAGTTTATGGATATAGAGAAGCTGGAAATGTGATTCAATATTGCATAATAAGAAGCAAATTACAGAAATATATCCTGAACTCATTTAATTTCTGCATAGTCCATGATCGGTGAAGAAACAGTAATGGCATAGAGATTTTTGAATGCCATTACATGGGAAATTGGTTATGAATTTTCAAAGTTAAATGATAAAGTCAGCACTATTCTGAGCTATGTATAAATGAGGGGCTCTAATCCAGGTGAGGACATTTTAAACCTCAAACCTCTCAAACAATCTTAGGATAAATTGTACCCAAAATATTTCATTTTCCTTTGATTAGCACTATATCAAAAAGATGGAGAGCAACTGAATAGAGAGCTAAGAAAAGTAGCTTAGTATTGAGGAAATTGACTTGTGAAAAATATTATAGGAGCAAAATATGTGCAACTTTGCAAAGAGATGACTAAGGAATGATGGCAGTCTATAAATATTTGAAAGGTATAAACATCCAGTAAGGAAGGAATTATTTAGCATGATATAAAAAGCTGTAATTACAGTTTATGAAATGAAATTAGACAATCAAGATTTAAAGCATTCAAAACCACCTTATTTGGGATACTGAAGACCTATATTTAAAGACAAATAGTGTCATCTTTGAAGCATCTGAATGCTTTTGTCTGTTTTTTTATTTCTATCTTTAAAAATATATAGCAATTTAATGAAGAGACGCATAATAAATCAATTCTAAAGCGTCAGTAAATACACACTTGATTATAGTATTTTGTTTATTTTGCACACTCCCTGGCTGTAAAAGAATCCCAGGTGGCTCACTCAGTTGTTTAACAGGTAGAATACAAAACATAAACAAAATCCATAAATTCTTTCCCAGTTTAATGTTAATCTTTTCCACTAGGCCTACTTACTAGCAATGAGAAAAACTCACTAGTTGGAAATTTGCCTAAACATTGGTGAAGGGTTGCAAATCATTGATCTAGACCAGTGGGGGTTATGTACCTAACTGAGGTAAAGACATATGCTGGTTGTTTTACATTGAAAAGATTCAAGATTTTATTTGCACTTTTCACTAATTATTGCCTCTTTCTTGAGTTGTTTCTTCCTCTGTGAAAGACTTAAACATCTGACCACCATCACTTTCCTGTGCCTATGTTTCATATCTTACAAAATATCTAACAAAATAAAACTTGCCCCACACTTCCTCTATGCCAGGCCCTGTGCTGCTGAGGTAGAGACAAAACCATGATTTTGAAAGAATCCCTATGGGGGGAGCTCCTAGATATTATCTCCCCACCTTTAATCATTTCCCAAGTTTTAAACTACATAATTCTGTTATAAACACTATCTACGGCTGGGTTCCCAAGAAGTACATGATTTACTGAGATCAGCTGGAGTCTAGTTTCAGTCGGAACTGTGGGAGCTCTAAGCACGTATTGTACCACTGAGTTGA
The DNA here is from genome assembly GCA_004026545.1 of Mormoops blainvillei. Lineage (NCBI taxonomy): Eukaryota > Metazoa > Chordata > Mammalia > Chiroptera > Mormoopidae > Mormoops > Mormoops blainvillei. The sequence goes on along the minus strand of PVJD01006099.1, from coordinate 13,497 downwards.
TCCCACCTTGAGGTGAGCCGAATTGTCTTTCGTACATTCATGTCAATTAAGCATTGACTATGGGCTGCCATCTCCCTTGGAGAGCCCTACGAGCAATCTCTCAATGTTTACGCTCCCATTCAGTGGATGCCAGTTTTCTGGAGAAGGGGGCAACAGTGAGTAATTACTAGCCAGCTCTCAAAGCACCTGGGAGATTTTTGCACTATCTGGTCAAGGGCATCTGACTGACTACCAACCATGCCTACTAGAAACATCATCACTCCCCTGGCTACTTAGGGTCACAGCTCCCATTCCTGTCAAGCCATATTGGAATGGTCCTTGAAAATTCTTCCTTTTTACTTTCTTTCTTGTGCCCTTTCCCTTCTTATTTTTATCTTAGTCATCACTCAGAGCAGTCCCAGTTCTTACTGACTCACACATAATCAACAGTCATATTTTCCTAATTAGTCTCAAGATTTCTAGAGACAATAAAGGCCTTACAGATGGCCCAGCCATTGGGCAGACTGGGTGTCCTGGAATGTGTCTGATCTAATGAAAGGGGCAGCCACTGTTCAGCTCTAGATGTGGGAAATTGCACCCAGTGTTGCAGGCCTTTCGATATTTTCAGAGAAGCCAGAAATCCAAATATCTGATTTGGGTTTCTAAATTTTATATGTGGTAAGCAATCCTAGAGGGTTTTTTTTTTTTTAGTTCTATATGAGGTAAAAGGAAAAACGTATCTGCAGGTCAAAACGCTGCAGCCATTTTGCAAATTCTGGCCAAAAGCCTATGAGAATAAATGACATTTAAATAAATAACTATAGTTCAAAGCAAATGAGGTAAAGTTCTCAAAGGAGACTCAGGTAAAGTACCGTGGAGGTTCAGAAGAAAGAAAACAGACGCTGAGTTCTCATGAACATGGATCTTGTCTTTATTAGGTTTTTCATCTCTGTTCTAGCAGTGAGTGGCACATAGAAATTCTAAACAAATGTTCAAATGAATAAATGAACAAAAGAGCAAAGAAAGGAATGCATATCTCTGTATGTCCTTGAGAGTACACAGGGGCAATGATACAACCCATAACCAAGCAATCATCCTTGTGTCCACCAAGCACAAAATTAAAGCTGTCACACACTGTCCTCTGGGATTCTGTCAGGGTCACTCAGACACAGTCCCCACTTTCCTTTTCCTCTCAGTATAGAAAGCTTGTGTCAGTGCTAAATACTGCTCCAAAGCTTGCAGGCAACAGCAGCAAACAAAGAGAAGAGGCTGGAATTAGTCTCTAATAGCAGACTTTGACAGGTCTCTTTTATGGGGTGTATGCCAGCAGTGGCCATCAGTACACATATCGGTCTCCTTCAGAAGTGCCTTGTAGCCCCCAACACACCACACTTTGGGCAGCCCTTTGTTTTCATGCCACAGAATCCTAACTGCCTGACCTGCTCAGAGGACCTGAGTCAAAAGCAGCTCTGGGTGTCTTTGCAAAACAATAGTGACTTTGGACCAAAGTTCACCATCCCCTGGCAGGGCTCTCCCCATGAGCCAGTATCATCTAGGTCCTACAGAGGCCTGTGGGAGGGACATGAGCTGCCAAAACGCTATTCCAGGAAAGTTAAGCAGAGCTGAGATCAGGGAAGAATAGTGCCCAGTTGGATACTTGACTGCCTCCAGGATTCTCAAGATCTTTTCCAGAATAATCCACATTCTTACGCATCTTGCCCATCAGGATGAAATAGTTCCATAGAAATTTGGAATCAAATGTTTCCCCATCCAAACTGACACCTAAACTTGAGCCTTCTTAACCAAGTGGGCCCATACATTTGCCATCTGGACCTATTTCTCTATTGCACAGTAAGACTGCATTAAATAGGAGAGAATCTCTACATTCTGGAATTCTTGACTGTCTCAGCTTTAGAAGGGAGGGTTCGGGGCATTCCTCTAGCCTGAGTTAGGTTAATAAATTTTTTCTGTTGGGCTGGTTATTCAACCCTGTTGTCACCTGCGTGACAAAAAAAAAAAAAAAGAGATTGTTTTGATACATAATTAAAATTATTTTTACAGTTTGCAGAATTAGCTTTCGACAAATTAGCCTTTTGCTAACTGGCCTGCCTCTGCCTCCATCCCCTCGTGCTCCTAGAAAATACCAAATCACCTTTCGCACACACCTGGCAAAATTCCAATCTTGGGTGAATCCAGCTCTCCACCTGCCTCACTTCTGCCTTGGACTCCTGAGTGCTGAAAAAAAAATCATACAATGAAAGGAGTCCTAGTCCATTTGCTTGTTCTCTTTCAGCAGACACAGGGCAGGCCTCTTCCTTCACAGAGGTGTTAGAAGCTGTCAGACAGGAACTTCCACAAAGTCCCCGCCTGCCAGCCCACACATTTAACTGTAACTGCATCATCTGCTCCTTCCTTCCTCCTACTGCAGAAATACCCTTTTCTGTGGAATCCTTCCTCTAGTCTCCGGAGTCCACCATCCCACATCCTTCCATCTCCAACCTCTTCCTCTCCACTGCCACCATCGCATTAGCATTTGGGCATGTTCATCTCTCTCTATATTTGACAACCATAGAGGGTCCTTTGATACGGTGTCACAGTTTGGTGGCTACCCTTGCTTTCCTCTCCTTTACCCTCAAATTTCAGTATCACTTAAACCTATTGCCGCTGTTTCTCACCTTCCTTGTCAATGCACTGTTCTTTGTCTACAGCTCTCAACAATCTTCTCCATGTTGCCAAACCCAGTGGACATTCCCAGTCCTTATCCTGCTCGACCTCAGCAGCATTTGATATAGTTGAGCTCACTCTCTCCCCATGTCTGGCTTGGCTCAACACCTTCCTTCTTTGCTCTGCAGCCTTACTTTTTGTGTCTTCCCTGTCTGCCTTTTAGCTTTTGATATGCTTTGGGATTCTCTGCTAGGTATCCCTCTTCACTGTTCATTGCACTTGATCTATAAGTAATTTAATTGATTCTTGGGGTTTAATGTGCCATTTGTATACCGATGATAGCTTTTGAAATAATTTTGGATTCATTTTTATAAAAGTGAGACATTTGCATGAAACAAAGACTTCGGGAAGTTTATGAAAAAAAAATCTGTGCTCTCCTGTGCAACTCTTCCTCACCTAGAGCCTAAAACATTCAGGAGTGCTCTCTTAATTTATGTTGGTTATCTTAGTTATCTCCATGACTCTAAATAGTATGATTATCCATCTATTTCACGATTTATCACATTTAAATGTCTATTGCTTTTCCAACATGAAAGGTGAGATTAAGGTTCATTTAACACTTATCTCCTTCTTCCCCTAGACCTTTTAGTGTCTATCATTTTTAGTAGATTATCTTCATAACTTTAAATAAGAATTGAATCTCTAATATTGTCCCATCAACCTTCAAAAGTATTTCTTCACTCCCCATTCTGTAAGATAAGAATATGAACAATCCTACCTTTCCTCCTCTCCCACTTTCTATTTTGCATTTTATTATTACATTTTTACCCTTGGACCTTATCATTACATTTTAACCCCTCCACCATAACCAAATCTCTCTTGTTTTGTGTGTAGATACATGCTAAAAAGATGGAGACCAACAAACAGCATTATATAACTATCAGTCTGTAAATATTGTTCGCTGCTGAGCCAAATAGTAGGCTGGAATTACACTACTTTCTCCAATTTCATGACCCTGTGCCATTGCTGGGCAATTCCAATCATCAAGGTTTATGGATACACTTTTCTCACACTCCTTTACTATTTAAAATTATGCAACATTATAATGTCCTTCATTTTTAAATAATGACTTTCTTATATATTTTTGCCTCATATTTCCATTTGCTTTCTTGATTTCTTGCATTATTTGCCTTGATCATCTTCTTCGCATTTTCAGACCCCATCATAGTAGTCCATGCAGCTCCCTTTTCCCCAGACCTCCGCCATCCTGTTTCAATCTGGCCAGCTTTGTCTTGGGGTCCTCTGCTTACCTGTTATCCTAGAGCTTCTGTTTCTTGCCCATCTGTGTTGAAACCCGTCTTCCTTTCTCTTGGATGTGCCTTTGTTTTCCTAGGGTACACTCTCAGATAATTTCTTTTTAAAAAGTGTGTATGAGGTAAATTATTCATGTCTAAATTTATTGTTTTGTTTTGCTTTCACCCCTGACTCAGAATTTGGCTGATTGTAATCTTTGAAGGCACTGCTCCCCTGTCTTCTAGCCTCCAGGGTTGCTCATGCCAAACTGATTCTTGTTCCTTTGTAAATGGTATAGTATTTTTTTCAGTTGGAGCTCCTATAACCTTTTCTTCATTTGGTGCTTTGAAATTTCATGCTGATATGTCTAAAGAATGGTCTTTTTCATTCATTTTCTGGGCACTTGCCGAACCCTTCCTGGAAGGCTCCCGAAGGCTTTAGCTTTGCAGCCCACGCCTGTGCAGTTCACTCCCCAAGCTAAGCGGTCTCTCCCCAGCACCGCTTTTGGGCAGCAACCCATTCTTCAGCAACTGGCCATGCCCTCGGGCTAGGGGCTGCTGCACTTTGCTTCTGAGTGGTGTGAGGGGAGGCCAAAGCATCCATGAGCATTAGGATTTACCTAATAGCCGGTGTGAGCTAGACGTCACACAGATGACCGGGGACAGGGCCCTCCGGCGCCTGGGGCACCCAGGTGTTTCTCATCCCAGAACTCCAACGCCTGCCACAGAAGAACTCCCGAGATCCCCGGAGATACCGCGAGATCAAGCGGCCCCTGGGAAGAGTGGCCACCGCTGCACTGCTCGGGACTGACTCTGCCATTCTCTGACGACTGTTGCCTTGGATTGGGTTTCCTAGAAAGCAGCACCTGAGGTAAGTGCTTACAACTGGGGAGCGTAAGTGACACCAGAGAAACAGGAGTGAGCGAAAACGGGGGTGAGGCAACGAAGGCCACAGCTTCATGAAAAGCTGATTGCTGCGGCCTACAGGGTATCCTCAGAACGGAAGCTTAAAGCGACCCATCTCCACACAGCTCTTCTGAAAGGAAAGAGTGCATTTGCCCAATTGCCCGTTCCTTATATATCCTTATTTATTGGCGCCGACACGTTCCTCAACAACAAAAAGGAATCCCTGGGGTAGGAGGCAAAATATGCGTTAGGGGCAGGAGGCAGAGTGCTGCGAGCCTGTGACCTTAGGTGATGGAGGGACTAATAGTAGCTATCACAGCAGGCCCCTCTGTAAGCTCCCCCAGCAGTGCCCTGACTCCATAACCATGGAAACAGCGCCAGTGGTTGCTAGGTTCAGACACTGCAGACCTGGGATTGTCTGCAGAAAGTGAAACCTTTACAATTATTTTGATAACTGGGAAATTTCATATGGTCTTCCTGTTTTTCGATATTCTCATTCATATTTCTAACCTTTAAGAGTTCTTTCTTCGTCTCTGTTTATTCCTCCCTCACAGTATCCGGTTCTAGTTTTAAGGTTATAATACCTTCTAAATATCCATGAGAATTTTAGATATATTTTTAAAGTTTTCTGCTATGGGAGGTAGACTACATAGTGGTTAAGTGGATGGACTCTAGAACCTAGCAACCTGGGTTTGAATCTCAGCTCTGTTTGGCTTTGTGTCCTTGGGGAACTTGTCTGTGTTTTAGTTTCTTTTCTTTCTTTTTATTTATTTTATTTGCCTCAAACAAATGCAAAATTCTTATTATAAAAAATGCAGGAATTGCCAAACTATCAATTTGTTAAACTTAGAAAAAGTATGAACGTATCTTATAACTCAAAAAAGAAAACTACATTTTTGTTACTCAGACTAACTTACCCTCTAAGTTCTTAAAGTTGCAGATTTTTTAAACTAGAAAAGGCACGCTAAAAATTGCCCCAATTAATTTTGTTATGCCAGAAAAAACCAAAATATCTTTTTAATGTCCTGTGCATAAAATGAAGTAGCGTTTGTAACGTAAACTTATTTAAATAATTCATATTTCAGTAATAGGTCAACATATAAACTAAATGCTCTCATAGTATAAATCGGAAATACTAATTCCATGTCAGTATAGAACTTAATACTTGTCAATTCACATACAATATAATTAATAATTGATTAGGTTAGTGATATTTATAGAACATGGTTAGTCACTATATTTCCTAGAATAACTGAATATGCTAACATTCTAATCAGCTATATACCAATTTTATTTTCTCATATTCTTCTCTATTCCCTTTGCCTATAGCCCTATTATGGAATATGTCAAAGTGGCCCAGAACATGATGGGCCTATATTTCAGTCCATTCTTTTCAACCTTTGGTGGGTTTGTAAAGCCTAAAGGGATCTCTACTAACATGTTTTCATTCTTTTCTTTTAAATTTCTATTATTCTTTGTTTTCTGCCTTTTCATCTTCTTCTGCCTATCTGTCTAAAATTTTCAGTTCAAGTTTATGTAAATCTTTTTCTTGAAACCTGAAAATATCAGCAGCATCAGTTTCCTTTTTCCTGCCTTTTCTGCGGTTTCCCTTACCTACTTTTTAAGTCTCAAAAGTTCTATTTTTTTCTTCTCTTGGGCATAACTTTCTAATAGAAATTTTACTTTAAGCTGGCACTGGTGCTCTTTCTGCTAAATTTTCTCCTTCTCTTCCTTTTCTTTTAACATTTCATTGACATTTATATACTTTTGAGGGTTTTTCTCTTTTTGCAAGCTTCCCCTGGCAATTTCTTTTTCTTTCTTTTTTTCCCTATTTTTACTTTTGATCATCTTGTTTATTATGAAGAGGCATAGGTATATCCTCTGTCTTTAACTTGAAAATTTCCTCCTTTTTTGCTACATTTCATTTTCCAATACTGAATACATTTTTTTCTTTCTTGTAGAGTCAGCAATTTTTATAGTTTCTCATGCTGTTGCAATTTATCCTAGAAAAGTGTTCTAGGAATTGTCCCATGTCTGTTGGCTTCTTTATGTTCCTCACTTTTACAAAGGTCTAGTGATCATAATCATACCAGATGAAGGCTTTCTGTGTTCTGCGTGACCCAAAGCCCACGCAGAAACAAAGTTGCTGGATATGGCACTCAACTCATTATTAGTTATTTTCTTTAATAAGTTCTCCTACTTATTATTTAAATGTGTTCATTACACTTTCTGTTGTTTCCATTATTTCTCTTAGCTGTTTAACAAAATCAAGTGTCACTTCTTTTAACTGATGCTGAAGTCCTTTTACATCATCATGCATTTTAGCTAATTATTGCTGGATTTTTGCTCTTTTTCCTGCTGATAATTTATTTTCTAATTCTTCTGCCACACTATGCTGAATTCTGAAATTTTTTAAAGAAATGACTAGGTTTATCTTTTTTCTGTTAATAACTTGATTTTTAAATTTTTTCTGCCATATGTGAGATCTTTGCAATGTTAATCTAGTTATCTTTCTGCTTCGAGTTTTGAAGCTGAAAAGGGTGAATTCCATCTGAAGTATGAAACAGCCATCATTCTGTGCCACTACTGCCGTGAGAGCAGCTGTTCCCTTGTAGAATCACTGGAGCCTCTCTGGCTGAGGGGGACTAGAGGTTCGTGCGCGGGGCACTAGAGAGCCAGCAGACAGTTTTCTGCCTTTGCGCTGGGCCTCAGTGTGCACCAGTGGGAGAGGCAGCGTGGACTGTGCCTTAGTTTCTTCATTTATAAAATGAGATAATACAGTACCTACCTCATAAGGCTGTTATAGTGATTGAACGTATATGAAAATTTGGAATAATTTAAGGCTCAGATTATTATCTCTAGTGAGTTTCTCTGTATACTTATATTTTTCTGCCTGCTTATTCTTTTTAATGCTGCGGGTATTTCTCAAATGCCTCATTATCCTTAGATGTCCAGTCATGCTTTAAAAAGCCTGGGTCAGTAGAGTTTCTTCTGTTGTTGCAAAAATAGGATGATTTTCCTCAGAGGCTCTCTAATGAGAGGAGTTAGACTGAGAGCTCCATGTACATTGGCAGACTGGGCACATCCACTGTAGGGCTTCAATTTAGAGGCTAGTGAGCAGGAGCCGAATGTCAGTCAGCTTGTGACTCACCAAATATGATAGGCTTTCATACATATCATACCTTTTTTATAGATTTTCAGTTAATATGGCATAAAAGGGGAGTGGTGATGATATCCTAACATGGTGGCTATTGTGAAAATAATGTACAGAGTACAAATAAAATCTTTAGAGAAGCTCTACACTCAGTATGACAGAAGAGTCAATTGCTTAATTACATGGGAAATGTTCTTATCTTCAAAATAATGTTGTTAAGTTTTGTTTTTGAAAGTGACATGCAGTTGACACTATAATTGAGGGTAATTATAGAATCATTGTGATATTTTTGTGGAATTTTTTGTAAATATTTTTGTAGAATTCTAGAGTCACCTGTGATTTATTGTAGATTCTTAATTTGTAGATTCAAAAGTAGGATAATAGTTTTTAAAATCACTTTTCATTTGAGATAATGGCCACACGCCATTAACTCATGGCGTGTTTGTGTGCGTGTGTCTGGGTCACCTGTAAACTCTGGAACACAGAAGAGAATGAGGAACAAAGAAGGAAATATTCTTCAGTAAACAAACTCTGTAACCCATAAGTAGAGTAAGAACTTCCTGTCCAAGTCTTAGGGGGTGGTCAATAGTTCTACATATTTCTGTACTGAATTAGATTTCATAACTTCCTATGGTGTCATTTGTTCCCTCCCCACTCCACCCCCAGCTTGAATTAGGACTTCCCTCCCAGAGTTCTGCCAAGCCAGTTTTCTTTAGACCAATTTCTAATCAAGTGTTTCCATTAACGCTTCATGAAATGAGCCCTGAATGAGAAACCAGTATAAATCGATTCCTAAAGCCAACTTTTCTTCTTACTGTTTGACCTTAGAAACAAAGGCTCATACCAAGCTTGCGCCTCCTAAACAATTCACATTCTTAGAATGTAGAACAAGCTTCCATACAAATTAATGAGTTCTCTGTCATTGAAAATATTCCAGAAGACTCAAAAACCACTACTTAGGATATAAAAACTGTGGAATTTTTATGTAATAAAAAGAGTGGATTAATGGTTTTTAAAAAAAAACTCTCTGAACCCTGAAACTCAGTGATTTTCTGCTTTAGTTCTGTAGAAAGAAAGGAGGCAGGAAGGAATGAGGAAGGAAAATCTCGTCTTGCATGGATTTCAGCCTTGGTCTCTGCAGTTGCTCCAGGCTTCCTGAGGCTGTACGCTACCTGCCCATTCTGACTCCGTACTTAGATGCGCGCTCTCTTGGTTCAGTAGTCCCCCTTTATCTGTGGTTTTGCTTTCTGTGGTTTCAGTTACCCACGGTCACCAGTAGTCTGAAAATATAAAGTGGAAAATTTCAAAAATAAACAATTCTTAAGTTATAAATCATGTATCATTTTGAACAGTGTGATGAAATTTTGCAGCGTCTGCTCTGACCCCCCCAGAATGTGAATCGTCCCTTTGTCCAGCGTATCCATGCTGTTTACGCTACCGCGCTGTTTTCATTTAGTAACCCTCTTGGTTATCAGATTGACTGTTGTGGCATAGCAGTGATTGTGGTTAAATAACCCTTATTTTATTTAATAATGACCCCAAAGCTGTTCACATAACTTACAGTATAATGTTATAGTTGTTTTATTTTTATTAGTTGTTATTAATCTCTTACTGTGCCTAATTTATAAATTAAACTTTATCAAAGGTATGTATATATAGGAAAAAACAGTGCAGATGTTCCTTAACTTACGATGGGGCTACAGCCTGATAAACCCATTGTTAGTTGAAATACTATATATTGAAAATGCACTTAATACACCTAACCTACCAAACATCATAGCTTAGCCTAACCTACCTTAAATGTGCTTAGAACACTTACATTAGCCTAGAGTTGGGCAGAGTCACCTAACACAGTGAGTACAATGTGGAGTATCAGTTGTTCACCTTCATGATTGTGTGGCTGACTGGGAGCTCTAGGTCACTGGCTATGCCCAGAATTGTGAGAGGGTATTGCACTGCATACCACTAGACTGGGAAAAGATCAAAATTCAGAATTCAAAGTACAGCTTCTACTGAATTCATATTGCTTTCACACCATTGTAAAGCTAAAAAACTGTAAGCCAGGGACTATCTCTATGTCAAGGGTTTAGTATTATCTGCAGTTCCAAGCACCCACCGAGAGTCTTGGAATTTATCCCCTACAGATAAGGAGGACTACTGTATTTTTCCCTTTTTTCTTCCCCCAGCACATATCCTTAAGTCAAAAGTAGGTAGAGGCATACCATTAGTTGGAAGAGTGGCCAATCAGTGTACCACATGATCCTTGAATTCTTATTATCCTTTTAAAAAATCTATGGGAATTTAAAATTATACTTGATTTTCTATCTGTTCCTGTTTTAATATAAAATAGCATTTAAAATTATCTATCATTGGGGGCAAGGGAGGCGAAAAACTTGACGCAATCTATCTAGGAAGGTGTGCTTCTGTCTTCTCATGCACAAGGCAAATGCCCTCCTACTTAAGAAGCACAGGTCAACACGTTGGACTGGCACCCAGGATTCAGGTTTATTATCCATTGTCTTCTCAAATTCCCTGTGACCTCCTTCTGCAAGGCCCAACTTCTCCAGCACACCAGGTCCCCACTCAACATGGAAAGGGGATTGATACATGGGAAAGTTTCATGTGTTATTTAAATAGCCCCCTCTCAGTTCATTCATGCTTCTCTTCTCACCTAATTCCGAACTGTTTACAAGGACATATTTAGTAGAATTATTTCAGAATCCATCTTAAGTCAATCTGAATGTATGTCACTAAACTAATACAATCCTTGCCCCCAGAAAAGGGTGTATTATGTGTTACATTTTGCTATAATTCATGATGTGTCTTTGGAGAAGAATTGTGCATTTTATATAATACGTCAAGGACAATTTCAAAATGTGTAACATCATCAATCTTACTGACAACATCTCTAATGGCTTCACTCTATAGTCAGAGTTTTGCCAAATGCAAGCTAAGACTCAGACCATCGCACATCTGCTCCCCACCTATTGTTTCAGATGTATCATCTGTTGAAAAGACAACCAAGTTTAGGAAAAGAACTCATCCTTGAAGCATTTCTTCTCTAATTAAGTCAACAGATGTTGTTCGAAGTCTATACCTGGGAAATTTATTACTTCGGTTTTAAATAATAATAAGAATTCACAGACCTGCCTTTATAATAATTGTTTTTCTGATCAGTGTACCCAGCCTGGTAATGACTGGTAATAGTCAAGAGTTTGTGATGGTCATCATTTTCAACAATTTGAATGGCGTTTTATAAAAGTGATTTTACATGAGTTATCATCTGGATTTCATTCCTTCCCAGCTGGGTGTCTGGTCTCCTTCTTGTGCTTGGGGGTTGGGCAGAGCTGGCCTGGCTCAAACAGACCTGAGGGACTGGGGCAGATGGCAGGAAGCGGTTCTTATGTCCTCTGCCCTTGCACGGAGGCAGAGAGCAAAGTCAAAGGCCAATGTCATAATGCACAGCTAAATCAACCGCCAAGGCAAGAAGACCATGAGGCAGGCAACAGGTAACTGGTACAGACTGTGGGTAAAAGAGCCAGTGAAAATGAAAACAAGCACCTGCAACTAGGAAGATGATAATCCTGGCAAGCAGCCAAGTCATTATTATTTTTTATTATTATTATTATTATTATAAGTTGTGATATAATTGAGAAATATATGGAAAGATAGATAACTAAAAAATAAAACCCAGCTGTGTATGAGAATATTTTCTTTATGTGACAGAACAAAATAGGACAAAGCATTTTGGTGTATTACTTTCTTTAAATTTAGTCTGCTCTTGTTAGTTTTCAACTAAGTATTTAATTAGCATCGATGATTACCAAACATTTGTGGTAGTTGTAATTTCTGGTAAATTATAAGTTCTGGTAAATGCACACAGATCAAAATTTATATTCAAGGAAAAATCCCAACATGAAAGAATTGGATTCTTTAAAACACTAGGTCTCAAATTATCTACCTACTTTGACAGTTTTAGTGTCTTGATTAAATGTTTTATGATGATACTACTTAAGATAAAATGTAAAAGCTAATTTATAGTGACATCTCTTTATGTAAAAGGTTCCCAAGCTGATTTATTACCAAGTTGAAGCATGTCAGTGAATACAACCATGTCTAAAGAGACTTTGTAATTTTCTTCCACACTCCTAATCTAACAACTTCTAAACAATTTCTGTGAAAAGCAGGGTCTTTAATTTTACAGGACTTCACTCTATTTTCTTATGCTATCTCCTTTAATTTCATTCTTCAATGTAATTTAGTACCTGCTATGTTCTGTACTAAGTAATAAATTTGGAACACTGTACTCAATTATAATTCTTTTTCTGCTAAATTTATTATGTTACATCATCCTGAAAGGACTTTAGGAAATACATATACACACACAGATATAATTACTTAATCATATTTTTGGTTGGGGCAGAGGGGATTAAGGGAATATTTTTAATGCTTTAATTTACATAAAACTATTTATCAGCAGAATTAATAAAATAAAGCACTACAATGTAATCTATAACTTCAGAAAATCTTAACAATACAAAAGTCCGGCCATTGTTAATATAATGAGAATGGTTTGCACAACATCGATATAACCTGGCAGCCACAGAGAGTGGACTGGAATGTATGCATGAACAATGACAACTTCACTGTACTGGTCAGTGGGGATGGTAGACACTGTTGAGTGAGCACGTGTACTGTGTGGCTGTCACATTCAAAGTTGCTGAGCGAGTAGAGCAACATATGCTCCTCAAGTTTTGCGGTAAGCTTGAACATTCCTCTGCAGAAAACATTAGGATGATTCAGAAGGCCACAGCTATGGGCAGCTGGTGATTAGCAGCTTCATCACGACAATGCACCTGCTCGTTCATCACATCTCATCCAGAGTTTTTTGGTGGAATGCCAAATCACCCAGGTGACTCAGCCCCCCGACAGCCCAGATTTGCTGCCCTACAACTTCTGGCTTTTCCCAAAACTAAAATCACCTTTAAAAGGGAAGAGTTTTCAGACCATTGATGAGATTTAGGAAAATATGATGGGGCAGCCGATGGTGATTGGGAGAACTGTGTGAGGTCCCAAGGTGCCGACTTTGAAAGGGACTGAGGTGTCCCTCTCCTATTCCTGTGTAAAATGTTTCTTGTATCTTCTTCAGAAAGGGCCCCTATTTTTCATAGTACATAGCTGGATACTTTCTGGACAGGTCTCATAAAGTTTATATTGTTAAGAATCGCTAGAGGTGTTGTAAAGAAGAGAAAATGAAGCCAAGGGGGCGCTGTGAATAGGGCAAAGAAGAGACACCAAAGCTAGGCACAAGCCTGAAGGAGCAGCTGCTTATGACACACTGTAAAATCTTATGGGACAGTATGTGATACAGGAGGTGGCAACAGCAGTAATATAATGGGAAAGAAAAATGTCCTTGGTGACCGAATTTTGGTGGGAAGGAACAGGAGAAGATAGGAAAAAGATTAAGGACACAGAGAGACCAGATGGCGATAGTCTTGATTC
>PVJD01006098.1:50202-103909 GCA_004026545.1 Mormoops blainvillei | reverse complement strand
CCTACAGTTTATGAAGTTGCAAAAAGACAATGAACAGGGCTTGACTCTCATAACTCTGGAAGGTGTACTATAGGTGATAGATACTGTGGGGCAGGAGAATTTTTCTCAACCCTTCTAGGTTCTTTCGGTCTACTAATTAAATTGACATCAAACAGGTTAACAGGAGAAAAATAAATTTAACACCACACGTATGGGGCCCTATAAGAATATGAGACCCGCAGAAAGTCAAGCAATTGAGGTTTATATGTCATCCTGAGCTAAGGAGAAGTGGGTAGGGGTCTGGGGCTTCAAAGGGGAGGAAGACAATTTAGAGGAAGGTGGGAAGAACAAACGTTTGGTAAACAAATGTTTGCCATATCATGTGGAGACATTGAGACACAGAGAGTACTTTGATCTCCAGGAAGCCTCCCCACCTCCTACCTCCCCCCACCCCCATCCCCTTGCCTGCCACAACTAACTCATACCCTTTCTTTACAGTCATTTCTGGTGAGAGCTCTCTTTCTGGGCCAAGATGTGTCCCTAAATTCTTTTAGGTAGTTAAGGGAGAAATAAGTTTTTCTTGAATCTGCTGTGTCTTGATTGCCTTCGGCTCAAAATATAGTCCACATGCCAAAGTGGCATCTTTTGGGAAGGCTTATTCTGAACCCCTTCAATACATATAGATAATTCAGCTTTCCACTGAAACACAAAATTGTTTCTAAATTGTTTCTACATAAGTTCTTAACCCAAGGGAAACACCATTTATTTGACGAATGCTTCCTAACACCAGCTCCTTGGAGAGTACACCACACCCTCTGCCTCCCCTCCAACTCTCCACCTGGCAAGGGAGACTGGGAGCAGATGCTCACTTGTCAAAAGGTATAAGGAGAGTTAGAGATTTGGGTTCCAGGTGTGACTCATCATTACCTAATACCAGGAACAGCACGCCTCCATCAAGTCACCTAACCCTCCAGATCTAGTTGTTAAAATGAGGGCCGACAACCATAGGTGCTCTCTGAGGGTTTCTCTAGCTCTAAAGTTCTAAAATTCCAGGGATCGAAGAAGCTGATGTTCATAAATCTTAAACCAGCTCAAGGACGTATGACAAGTAAATGGGAACCCACAGAGGGACTGATTCATGCCTTACCGTGTCAGTCACTGCCCTGGAGTAAATGTCAAATTAAGGTGCTTTAGGGTTCCCCCTTTGTTTGTCTGGTATTCTTACTCACCCCCTCCCACCACCACTTCAACGGCTTAGGGCCCCTGATGAATACTGTCGTTCTGACTGAGATCTTTTTCACGGGTGTGTGGACTGGGACACATCCAAAGAAGGCTCAGAGAGGCTGTAAGGCCAGTTCAGGCCACACACCCAGGGGAGCCACGCCTCATGCCAGGAATAGTCAGGGCACGTGCCACTTAAGGGGTGCGCCCAGTAAGGCCCAACGGGGTTCCTCTTTGGGTCCCCTCCGCTGCCCAAGTCAGGCAGGAAAAAACGTGAGTCATCCTGGGGGCGGGGTGGAATGCCCAAGGAGCAATTAACATAACAACTCTCCCGCGGGGGGTGGGGAGGGGTAAGCGGGTGGGGTGCACCCCTGTAAACGAAACAAAGTACTGATCCCTAGGCTGTTCGCTCCGAGTCTCCTCGCCCCAGGAGCAGAAGGAGGAGGAGGAGGAGGAGGAGCCAAACGGGCGAGTTGGGGGAAGAAAATCTAGTTTCCAGTCGCATCAGTCCTAAATTCTCCCCGAGACTGCCAGAAAAGATGCTAATGAAAGACCAATTGTGTGGCCCGAGTGTTTTCTTCGGACATCTGCCCGGGGAACTGGTTAGTAAGCCCAGAAGCAAGGTCACCAGCCCCATGCTACGGCAATACCTTTTGCTCGCTACTGACCCCTCCTGGGGTGATGGGAACAGCTAGTGGAGCCCTGGGAGGCAGCCAGAGATGAACGAGATCTGGACACGACTACTGGGTTTTTAAACCCAACATCTCTTGGAGTATGATCCTGCCTAAACCTCAGGCCAGAGATTCAGAGGCTCAAACCTTGGCAGTTTCCTTTCCTCCAAGGAGCCCCAAACCCTTTCACACAGGACTTCTCTTTGGCCTGAATCTCCTTAACATTTTGTCCTGGAAAAATAGAGGGGGGACACTGAGGACTTTTAGAAGAATTAAATTAACATAAGTTTGAGCAGTATCACCCTAGCCACAGAGCAAGGGGTAGATGTGGGAGCAAGGCTAGAGTCAGCCAGGTCTTTAACAGTTATTTACTGATGTCCTACTAGGTGCTGGCTCCAGTAGGGGGGCTGCAGCAATAACCCCATTAAAAGATCTGGAGGGGCTGCAGGAGGACAAGGGCAGTGGGCGGAGAGAAGAGGCTGGGCCTCCCGAGGGGTTGCATTGGGGAGAGCAGGGACTCCACCACCTCCCCCTCTACAACTTCTCTCGCCACGACAATCTCAAAGAGGTGGTTTTTGCTGACAAAGTAAATGCCATCATCCTTCTAGCAAAATAAGATTCTAAGCAGAAGGGCAAGTGTGGGAGAGGAAAGAAAAATGAATTTTAATTCAAATATGGTTGAGAGATGGCTTAATTATAGGACTGAGAAGAAGGACTTTGGCATCAGTCTCTTCAAAACCCTGCTTGGCCATTGCCAGGCTTTGACCTTACACAAGGTGCTTTGTCTCTCAGCCTCAGTTTCTTTACCTGTGAAGAGAGCATAAAATATCTACCTCGTGTTTTTTTTTTTATCTTTAATATTTAAATGGCAGAAATTGCTTAGTGCCTAGCAATTCAGGAAATCTTTAAACAAAAAGCATGAGTAATAGGCTGCATTGATTGTTACTATGAGACAGGCATTGTCCTGAGCACGCTCCATAATTTCATTCAATCTTCTCAATAACACCATAAGGTAAGTTCATTATGATCTCACGTTTACAACTGAGGAAATGAAGCACAGAGAGATTAAGATGCCTGACTAAAGTCACAAGGCTAACAAGTGGTAGAGCCGGAACTCAACCTCGATCGGCCCGGCTCCACTGATGCCTTCACAGCACATACAGGTCAAAGCATAGAAGAAAGTTCTTGGCATGAGCTACAGATTGAGGAGCTGTCAGGATTTGATGAGAGTCAAAACCATGGTTATAGACGGAATCATCCAAAAAGAAGTGTGTACAGTCGAGATGGAGAGAAGGCAACATCAACACATATTGTGCAGGCAGAAAAAGAGAAGCCGTAAACAGACACTGAACAGGAATAGCTAGAAAGGTGGGCCGGGTGAGGTCAAGGGAGGAGGGCAAGCTTCAAGGAGGAGTGGTCGACAGCAGCACACTGAACCGCCAGCTGTGGTTTGAGATGAGTCCAGTAATGGGTCCTTGGAGAGTTTAGCAAG
The DNA here is from genome assembly GCA_004026545.1 of Mormoops blainvillei. NCBI lineage: Eukaryota > Metazoa > Chordata > Mammalia > Chiroptera > Mormoopidae > Mormoops > Mormoops blainvillei. The sequence continues at coordinate 100,546 of PVJD01006098.1, read as the reverse complement.
AGCAGTGGTGGGGCCGAGGCCAGGTTGAAGGGAGAGTTAGGAACAGACAGAAAATGAGACTTGTATTGTCATGGAAGGAAGGAGAGAGGGTGATAGTTAGAGGTGGATGCAGAAGAAAAGGGAGGTGGCCTCTGGATTTCTGATGAATGTACTGGGATGGAGAAAGGCTTCCTCCAGTGGCAGGAAGGGAGGTACGTTCTGGATGAGAATGCAGGAGGTTGAGGGGATTTATGTCCATAGCTTTTCTTTTCTCTGTGCAATTGGAAGTTAGCTGTAAGGAGCATTCCATGAGAGTTAGGTAGGCAGTTTGAGAGCCATGGGAGAGATCTGAAATCAGCACTGCAATGAAGGGGGTGAATGGCGCCAGGCTAGCCAGATTGGGTAATAGGACCGCCAAGCAGGGATAGGCTGCTGTGGAGATTAGAGAGCGGGGACTGGATAAAGCCATTGATCTCACTGCTGGGGGCTTTCACCAGCAGCCTCACCAGCCCACCATAATCACCCACCACCCCAGTTTACCCAGAATAGTTCCAGTTTTAGTACTTAAAGTCTAGAATCCTAAAGTCTAGGAAGCCACGCAGTCTCAGGCAAACCTGGACAACACTTTGTTAGCCTCACTCAGGGGCAGGAGCAGCAAAGGTAGAGTTGAATTGACCCGTGGCTGGGGACTTAGTGGATAAGTATGCTGAGGGTGGTTGGAGTGTGGATTGGAGGGAGATGGCAAGAAAAAGATGAAGGTGAACTACTGTAAGGATTCTGGGATGATGTGAAAGATAGCAATGAAAGAGTAGATAAAAGTGGAGAAACAGGAATGATCATGGGACTAGAGTTCCTGATGTGAGTGGAGAGTGGGATTCTTTTTCTTTTTTAAAAAAATATGTTAATTTATTGATTTTAGAGAAAGAAGAAGGGGGCAGAGAGAGAGACATCAACTTGTTGTTTCACCTGTCCATTCATTCACTGGTTGATTCCTGACCAGGGATCGAACCTGAAACCTTAGCATATTGGGATGATACTGTTAACCAACTGAGTTCCTCACTAGAGCAGAGAGTGGGCTTAGTGGGAAAAAAGATTTTCAAGAGCTGAGAAGAAACAGTGAGAATGCTTTGGGCTGCAAGTAACAAAATCTTCACTCAAAATAGCTTAAACAATATAGAAATGTATTATGTCACTCAAAGGGAAGGACAGGTTTCAATGTGGCTGATTCAGTGGCGCAACAAAAAAATCAGAGAATCAAATTCTTTCTATCTCTCTGCCCTGCTACCTTCATTGCTGGTTTCACACCCAGACTAGAGGCAAAGTGACCACCTGGAGACGTGGCAATGTCCAAAGGAAGAAAAAAAGACCATCTCTTCTTACAAGGTTCTCTTAGAAATACGGATTTTTTTCTGAGAGGTCCTCTTATAGACGTCTCTTCCCCTCTCATTGGCCAGGACCAGGTCACATGCTCATTCTCAAACCAATCATTGACAAAGTAGGTCAATCAGACCCACTCTGGAGCACGGGGTTCGCCAGCTTCCCTTTGAGGCACATGCCTATATGGGGAACAAAGCAGGTCTTGAGGAAAATTGGGTTTCTGTTAGAAAGAAAGTAATGTGGTTGGTTGCTGATTGCAAAACCCACCGTGTCCATCACTGAGGCAGTGTGGGTAAGTGGGATATGAACGTTACTATGAAAACTATTTAACTTCAGTTTTTTGCCTGCTCAAATTCTCACAGGCTCTCTTCTACCTATGAGATACGTTACATACTCATTAGCTGTAACCAATAGTGCAGTGAACTTTCCTATCATGTTTTCATAAAAATCCTCTGCTTTGGCCAACTATATTAACCACCTGCTCTGAGAACACACCGTGTATTCTCCCACTTCCTTGCCTTTCCCAGTCCTTGGGATAGAATACTTTCCTACCCCCACCATCTCCTGACAAGTACCCAGACCCTACCCATCCATCAGAACCTGGCCCAAACCCAATCACTTAGTCTATAACCACATAATGCTAGTGCTGTGAAGAACCTTCAAGACCGTCCGGTCCAGGATCATCCGTCTTCAGGGATCTCTCTGTGTAGACACAGCTCCTAGAGAATGGGTCCAGTTTTACACTTCTCAGGGGTCCTCTTAGACCCCAGCGCAAAGACCGATACTCACAGCGGATGCTCACTAAGTACTTATTGACTGGCAGGATAATCAATAAATGGTCACAGACTGAAGAGTAAGTGTAACCTGCCCTGCTTTTGAATCTTCTTTTTGAAGCAGACCAGCTTTCAGAAGAGAGAGCCGAGGAGGGTGGGGCAGAGAGGCTGGCTGCGAACCAGGGAGGCACTCCTGGGCAGCCTTGCGATGCCGGGGTGGGAAACAAGAACTATCGCAAAGCTGAAAGGCATGGAAATGATCAGCCCTCGAAGGGCTGACAATTAAACACCAAACTGTAACCCGGGCTTGTCTTCTAAGACATGCTTTGGTATCATGTCTGTTAAAATGAGTGTGCCTGCTGCCACCCCAACATTGGCCATTTTTATCCAGACCCTCAAGTTCGGGACCTGTGGTGGGAAGGAAATGAACACGGGTCCCTGAAAAGACCCACAGAGGCCTCCTGGCGAAAGCCGCCTTTTTCTGCCCTCCAGGGGAGGGGTCCTTCTCATTCTTGATGGCCCCTGCAGCAGGAGGTCTGGATTTCCCCTGATCGTTTTTGATTTCCAAAAAGCCTGAAAGATCTTAAGGATTCTGGGTCCACTCTAAGCTTCACAGGTTGGTCTGCTTCTCGTGATTAGCGGTCCTGGCCAGGCTTGTTGGTTTTGAGAGTTAATCGTTGAGCAAACATTGACTGAAGGTCTGTTTATTGGGGGACATCAGAACAAGCCTCCGACAAAATCCCTTCTGAGGAATTCACAGCATAGTTGAGGCCTCAAGGGTAATGAACACCCGCAACAATTAGCAAGTGATAGGACATCGGTGACCTATGCGGCTCAGACCGCCCTGGTCTTCCCAGTACCCTCTGCCTCCAAATTCCCTTCAAAGACTCCGCTGCTCCGGCCACTGGAGTGGACACCATTAGCTCCTCCTGGCTGCAAGGCTGTGAGGAGAGAAACTGAAAACAGCGAGGTCAGGATCCCGCCGTAGGGGGCAGCCAGCTTGAGAGGAGGAAATGAACCTCAAGAGAAAAACGTACTGAGAGCACCAGACAGGGACAGACAGACAGATGGAGTTTAAGTCCCTAGTCAACCAGGGATCCCCGTGGCCACCGGCTGTAGCTCGGAACTTCCCTCAGATTGTTTTTGATGTGGTTTGCGACATGTTCCCCAAAAGCTGGCACCTTGGCATATTGAATATTTTAAGCTGCAGGTGTCTGAGCAAATGCATAGCAGGAAGGTCCTTCTGGCCTACCTCCCACCCCCACCCCCACCCCGCCTCTCTCTTCTGAAACAGGTCATAAAGAAGTTTCTTTATGCAGAGATGCCCTCCCTATACCCAGAGGAAAGGAGCATTCTTATCTTGAAAGATTAAGGGAAGCCAATAAGAATCCTAACCAACCGGCCTTGCTAAATTTCCTCCAGTTTACTACAGTTACCTCATACTCTTTCATCCCTCTTGTTCCTCTCTGACTGTCCAGTCGTCATCAAGCCTAGCATAAAACACTCAGGGCTGCATTTTCTTAGGGAGGTTCCTGCGTCACATAAAACTTTTATTACATAAATTTTCATGCTCTTCTGTTACTCTGTCCTGGTCTGTTTAATTTTCAGGCCCAGCCTAGGACCTAAGAAGGCTGAGAAAAACGTTTTCCTCCCCTACAGTTACATGGGCCAGCACATTTCCCCCATTTTTCTTCTAGCTAGTGCAGGCCACGTTCCCACCCCAACGCAGTCAGAGCAGCTCCAGGAATGGACGCCCAGCTCCTGTTCGGTGAAGGCTGAAGTAATTCAAGAGAGCAGCCCTGAAGGATGGAGAGCAGAGAGAGCCTCCCAGTTGAGGAGCACAGGAAAGAAGGCTCTACACAGACGTGAGCGGGGACTGGTCAGACAGGCCGAGGGCGGGCGGGCCCGGGAGGGTGAATGTGGAGATTGGGGGCCAACTGGGCGGAGGGCATGAGTGAACCCTCTCTCCAGAGGTCCCTGGAAGGGGAGCTTGGGCTTCTGCTCATGGAGGCGGGGCCCCGACAGGCCAGCCTGGCCTCAGAGCTCGGCGGGAGGCCGGCAGCTGTCTGCCCCGTGCTGGCCTCCGGCACACTTCCTCTCCACACGGTAATCCCTTTCCGCGTTATAAAGCGGAGCTGGGACTGCACACTCAGATTACACCGTGACTAACCAGTGATGCCATCTCATGGCTGGCATTACATTGTCCACATCCCCTACAACCATTCTATTCTTTCTACTTCCTTATAACACTCAGCTTTTCTTATTTCTCACTTTTAAAATGCCTAAAATCTTGCTCACCGGTGGAGGCCCTCGCCCTGGGCAGAAGCGGCAGTTAAAGGGCCCTAAATCTCTACTTTTCAGAATTCACATTGGACCCTCCGCGAGCAGCTTCTGAATTTCAAACCAGACAAAGGCAGGGTTCTGTATGTTCTCATGGCAACCCTGATTTACATCTCAGAAGGAGCCTTCTGGATCGCCAACTGGGTCCTGGGTGGTTTTCACTGGGCAAGGTTTGCATCAAAGGCCTGTTTACCAGCCACCTCAGGGATCTGCTGGGGCCCGAGGCAGCCCTCCTCCCCCTCCCTGCCCCACCCAACCTCTGGCTCTTCCTGACCTTGCTCCTTCCTGCTGCAGGGAGGTGGGGCCTAGCAGCCCTCCCCCTTCAGGCTTCTGTGACTCAGTGGAAGCCAGTGGCCACTTCCCCCCACCCCACCCACACTCACATTCCAATGTCCAGCTCACTCGCTTCTTGGCACTAGGCCCACACCCACCAGGCCTCTGTCTAGAGTACATAGTCATCTCTTTATGGGATGGTTTATGGTCAGGGGCAGGCCCATTTTGGAGGAGGTCACGTGTACCTTGGCCTCTGAGTGCATGCCTTTCTTCCTACAGCTCAGAGCTGACCTCTGTGAATCTTCCTTCTGACCCCTGGCTGGCCTGGTATGCTTTGTTAAAGGGAACTAGAAACTTATTCTTAGGTGTCATACCTAGCACAGTACTGATTCAATACATGTTTGAAGAAAAGAGTTTAAAAGGAAAAAGAGGTAGTAACAAATGGAAAGTAATTAAAAGGACCTCGTGTCTCCCCCGGCTCCTCACAGATCCTGCCGCCTCTGTAAGGGCTCACGGGGATCAAGTTAAAGGTGAAATTAGCCATGCCCAGACAGAAGAAGCCCCAGTTCTTGCCACTCCAAGGTCTCGGGTGCATTTCATGACCCACCTGAGCCTCCATTCCTCACCTGTATTCTGGGGTGATAGTTCCTTATTTCATCAGTTTAACATCTGAAACCACGATACGTTTTTCAATCAATACGGAAATAAGGAATTGTATTCCTATTTGTTGCAGTGCCCTTTCCTACAGGATCCCCTGCTGAGCGCAGAGGTTGCTAGCTAGGTGTCTTTTTCTGGCCAGTGGAGTGTGTCAAAAAGTGCCATGTATCACTTTCAGGCTGAAGCTTTAAAAGGCAGCCAGCGCTGGCCTCAACTGCCAGTAATGTTCTTGACAGAGGCTTCCTCCCCGATAAGGGCTTCACAGATCCCACAGGGAAGAGGATGTGGAGCTAACCTGTAGCCAATGGACATTTAAAGGGAGAGAAATGTAGACCTTTCTTTTTCAGCCACCCAATTTTGAAGTTCTGTGTTTTGACGGCATGTATAGCTTATCCTGACTGGTACCGCATCTTCCAGTTAACTGACAGGTTTTTTTTCTTTCTTAGTGGCGTATAATAGCGCAACTCACAATTAATGGTATCGTTGATTCAGTGAAGCACAGCAGTAGCACCTCTCATCAACTGAAGGAGTTAATCCACGTGAATCGCTGCGCACAGTGCCCTTGCCTACAGTAAATGTCCAGTTCCTGTTAGCTGTTGTTATATTTCTAGCCCTCTGACTTAGCCAGTGTTCATTATGAGTTTGGAGTAACGACCTGATGAAAGCTAGCACACTCCCCCCCTTAAATCCCTTGTGAAACAAGAAAGGGTATAAATAAGTTTAAGTAAATAAAAACGTGGCTTTGGCACTTGCTGTTGGAGGCTCTCGGAAGGTGGTATTTCAGATGGCCTTCCCGTAAGCCATGCTTTGAAAAAGCCACTTGTTTTGGGAGGTAACTAAGAATGCTGATTTTTTTTCCTTATTAATTAACAGTTTGTCATCTGGGATATGAGAAGGTGGGAGAAACTACTAAATCTTGGGCTGGCACAGATTTGGTGCAACAGAATAAAGAAACTCCATACTCCTTTAGACAGAGCCAAATGTAAGAATCTTGAATTTTTACGAAATTAGGTATGGGTCACAGATCCAGCCTGAAGATAGTAGACTTCCAGCTAATTCTATACCTTCTGTATTGTACACCTGTGCTTTCGACCAGCTCTCCCCAGGAATCCGATAGCCAGTCCCTGGAGTGCCGAAGGCAGTGAGCGGGTTCTGCGTGCTGGCCTGGGCCTCAGTGCAACTGTGAGGGCAACCGGGTCTGTCTCTTGACTTTTCGTAGCCGCCGTCCACCCCTTCAACATCTGCTCCCCTGAAGCTCATGTTACCCACCTGCCTCCTCCTTCACTTCCTCCACTCAGGAAGAGGACAAAAGTCATTCATCCTAAAGTATTAGTGACATGTGCATATACTTCCTCAGAGACATTTTTATTTTGAAAGGGAACTTAGAAACTGATAAAGGAAATTACAGAACAGTCTGTAAGGCTGTGTTAGGAATCTGTTAATTGCCTGAAAACAGAAACTCACTTAAGGATAGTGGAATTTACATGAAACTTGGCTGCTGATAGTGTGGCATGGCCTGAAGAGAACCGAAAAGTTTTCAAGTAACTACTTTCTCCAAGTCTTTCATGCTCTCTGGGGTTCCGTGCTCTCTCATCGGCCTGTGTCCGGCTCAGTCTCTCCTCTCAGCAGAACTGGGCTTTCTTCCCTGTAGTGTCAGCTTGCACATGGCCCCATCATGGCTGCCCTGACATGGTGGTCCCAGAATCTCATGACTATGTGACTTTCTATTTCAAGCCCCAACACCAATTAACTAGAGTTTCTCTGACCTAACTGTTGATTCCTGAGAGGGAAAATTTGGCTTCCTGAAGCCCAGAGATGATCCCACCAGGGTCAGTTGACCATATTAGGTTCGATCAGCTGTGGCACTACCACTACTGGGCCAGTTGGTTTCTCTAAAAAGACAGCATGGTTGGTGTGTCATACAGAATTTGATTCTACTGCGTGTGACAGAATACACAAAATAACAGCAGCTTAAAAAAATAGAAATGTATTTCTTTCTCATGTAAGAGGGGAGCAGTCCATGATACCAGTCATGGCTGATATGGTGGCCTCTTTGATCACTGTCTTGGTATGTGACTTCTATCCTCAAAGTTACTTTATGATCCAAGATGGCTGCTGAAGCTCCAGTCATCACATCACATTGAGCTGCAGGTTGAAATGAGGAAAGGAAGAAAGACTAAAGCCCTTTCTCACTTCCCACTCAGTCAACTCTCTTTAAGCAGCCTTATCAGGAATTCCATAAAACATAACCACTTATATCATTGCCAGAACCTAGTCAAATAGTCACATCTAGCTTCAAGGAAGTCTGGAAAATGGGTTTTTTTTAAGGGGGGTTGTGTGTTTTTTGATTTTTGGAAGACACGTTGCCTCCCAGAGTTATGCCGCAAAGATAAAATGAAATAAAGCAAGAATGGGTATTGAGGGATTGAGAGACACTTAGAATTTCAGCCACATTTGGGAAGGAAATATAAGACCACTCTAGTATGTCTTTAAATTTCTTTTTCTGTAAGAGAGGTATATCACTTTGGAAATTTAAAAAAACATTAGTAAAAGAATCATTTAGGAGAGACAGAGAGAGAAACTCTGGAAGAGAAAGAACAGACCAGTGCTTAACCCAGTTGAATAATTTCTGGAGAAGGAATTTCAGGCATTAGAGAGATGGTGATGCTTTAAAAGTGGGGGTAGAGACCTTGCCAGGGACCCTTGCCATTCCACATGCACACGTAGAAGGTCTATCCAGTTTGCATGAGAGTTTTGCAGGCATGGATGACCATTCCCTCCTACACTGGGAGCCAAAGTTTGTCTACACGCCTGTTGACCCTTGGTTTCACACCGTCATTCATAGTGATGGAGTGTGAAGCTGACAGTCCACTTGAGTGCGTCTCTTTTTCTTTCTCACTGCTGTCACCCCTGTGCAACTAAGAGCTCCTTCCAAAATGCAAAGCAAGCCTGTCCCTCCACTGTTTCAATCCTTGTCTGGCTCCCTGAGGAAGGCGGAAAAATTCCCTCCCCGTGGGACCCCTTCCCTTATTTTTAGGCCCACCTTCTGCCTCTTCCCTTTCCCCAGATCCAGCCTACAAGAAGCTTCTGCCCCTTGAGATGCCCTGCCCTCATTTTGCCTACTGCACAAATTCCTGCTTTCCTTTTAATGCCCTGCGCAAAGCCACCTCCTCTGTGAAGACTTCGTTGATTGCCCATGGACATGGGTCCTTTTTTTCCCCTGTGTGTTCCCATGATCCTTTGCATATCCACCTCTCCCAGCAGGTCTATCTTCTCCCCAACAGCATGAATTTCTTCCATGGCAGGTTCTGGGCTCTATTCCCGTCTATTCTTCGGTGCCAAGCACAGAGCCTGGCATGAACTAGGTACCCAGTGCAGGGTATTACAAGGTAGTAGAGCATAATGGTTCTGAGCAGAGACTCTGGTGCTACCCCACCTGAATTCAAAGCCAGACTCTGCTACTTACTGGGACTAAACATCTCCAAGCCTTGGAGTCCCTGCCTATAGAAAGGGGATAATGATACTTCCTACCCCGCAAGTTTTTGTTGAAGTTTAAATGTGGGAACATATGCCAAGAGTTTGTCACTCATTGTGTGTGAGTTGTTAGACATTATCCTTATGTTATTTCTGTATAAGGTGCTGGTGTCGTAGGAGGAGCACAACAGCCCTGCTCCTTGGCAGCCCAGGGGCTTTGGTTAGACAAGACTATCCACCTGAGAGACGCGGGTTGAGGGTACTTAGAAATATTTTATGACATGGGCATGTGGACTTCCTGGAGAAATTCAGGGAAGTTACAAAACACCATCTCCTTGCTTAAAGGGTCTTGCATATTTCCCTGGCCCTTGTTCATCTGCAGGGAGCACAGTTAATAACCCAGAGTGTTGGAGAAGGCTTGGCTGGGAAAGGTTAATCCCAGAGCCTTAGAAGGAATTGGGCTCTGGGGAAAGAGGGACTTCTAGGAATGGTGTTGAATGAGGCCTCCTGCTTCCATCCGAGGCACCAGGAAGCATCGCCTTGGTGATGCAGAGTATGGGTCCACTTTGCATGTATGTGGGGCTTCTTTTTCCCCCTTCTGTTCTGGTAAGTTTCAGTGGAACTACATTATGGAGAAATAAGGCACAGAGAAAGGGAAATGTTTTGTTCAGCCAGGGTGGCTGGCATGGGAAATTATTGGAAAGGCGGGGAGTAGTTCCCGGATTCATTCAATAACAAATATTTATGAAGCCCACTCTGTGCCTGGCCCAGTTCCGAGTATGGAGGACTCAGCAGAGAGCACGGCTGTGTGTGGGTCTCTGACTTGATGGGGACAGTAGGCAATAATCAAGGAAGAATATATGCCATATTTCAGTGATCCTAAGATGCCCCACCCCACCCCTCATTTAAAAATCTCTGAAATCAGAGTGAATACATTTTACAATTAGTGGCATATCTTGAGATCATTTTTTTCTTTCATAGCGATACATAAAATAATGCTGCACCTTACCACCGATGCACCTGAGATTTGATAAAATATAATAATATGATTCAGGCGATGGCATCCTAACCCTCCTTGATACTGATTTATTTTCCTTTCAAGCATGTTACAGTAGCAACTCAAAGGACACTGTTTCTCTGATGGATCTATTCCTGAGACTTTTTTAGAAATACTCAGTAAGGAATTTGTTTGGCTCTTAGTAAGAGAAAATCCAACCAACAGGGATGTACACTAAGTTGTATAACCCTAGGGCTGGTGCAACTGCTTAAACACGTTATCAGGTGCCCCAGCTTATTCTTTCGTTTTGCTCTACCATTCTCAGCTCATGACTTTAATCCTCATGGTCACAATATGGCTGCAGCACTTCCAGGCCTCACATCTGTGTTCCAGGCAGGAAGGAGGAGACAGGTCAAAGAGATCATCAGTCCTTTTATTTATTTATTTATTTATTTAAAGTCAGGAAAACTAGCTTTCCCAGAAGTGTCACTTGGCTGGCTTTGCCTACAATCACAGGTCAGTGCGGTGTCACATGTTCACCGTGAGCTAGAAGGTGGCTATTGAAAAGGGAGTTGTAGATGAAGACGAGAAGAAAGACGGTGGGCTCTGCTGAAGAAACAGGACGATGCAGCTCTCGTGAGTGCATTGTGTCTAAGTGTGTAATGGCACTGGTGATGGGAATCAGAAGAAAGAGGGGATAACTTTCCACCTCCTGAGGGGGAAATTGCTAAACAGAGTTATCTCACCTGAAAATGTGACAGAAGCCGGTTGGTGCACATTGAAACGAAGCCTGGGTTTCTTCACACTTGCCTCCAAATATCTAGCCAGCCCAAGGAACAGGATGATCTCACAGACACTGGCCGCTTACTAACTCCCAGATAAGAGGGCAATAAACATTCCAGATCAGGTAATGAGCCTCCGGCTCTTGAAGCAGAGAATTCATTCTGCCTAGAGAGACTGAAAAGGCTCTGTCTAGAAGATGAGTAGCTCATGAGGGAACAGGATTGCTATATGGGGCGCTGGAAGATGGAGAAAAATCTCCTTAACCACGCACTAGTAGTGTCTTGGGGAAAGGCGTCTGGTCTGGGGCAAGGCCCAGCCAGGCTCTCATATCAGGGGGAAGGGGAAGTGGGGCTGGGTCATGGGAAGGACCCTGGGGCTGGGGTTGGGGGTTGCATGTTGGGGGAAAACAATTAACAAAGGTGTCATAACCCTTTGACTACTTTCTTTACCAGTCTGATGGTCTTCCTTTTTTATATACCTTTTCATCTTAGGCTTGTCAACTGGCACATCAATATAATTCCTTTTGGAAGTGATCGAAAAACTAAATATACTCAGAAGTTATTGGTACCTACAGTGGTACATTGCAAAAATGGCCACAATCCTTCGCCACCCTCTTATGCTTCCTGCTTTGAAGGTGACTTTGCGTCCCCTCCCGCCAAGAGCAGCCCTAGCGACTTGCTTTGTCCAGTAGAATGCAGTGAGTGTTATTTGTGCAGTTCTGAGCCTCAGTCTCAAGAGAAAGTGCCTACTTCTCTCTCAGAAACGCATGTACACAGGCCGGGCTAGCCGGCGGGATAAGGAGAGGCCATGTGGAGCAGAGGCACTGCCCGGCTAAGGCCATCCTAGCCCTGCCGACTGTGACTGTTCTCAGGGCGCGAGTGAGCCAGCAAGTTAGGCACGCCAAACTCCAGAATCATGGGCTAAATAACTACTGTTTTAAACCACAAAGTTTTGAATGGAGCTACCTGATACACTTACTACAGGGTGGGGAAAACTAGGCTTACAGTTGTGAGTAGGAGAAACATAGAGTTTATTCTTGTATTACTATTTCTTAATTATTGTATTACTTTCCATACGAACAACCATAAACCTACTTTGTCCCACCTGGTATGTGCCAAACACTGGTTATGTACTGTATGTAAATTTCTTATTTCTTTTGACTATATTAATACCTATCCATGTGTAGAATACGTGTTTGGGGGAGAAATAGCCCCCAGCCTGCCCCTCGGTTTGCTTCTGCCTGTTCTTCCATTCTGTTTGAATTTCTGTGTACTCATTTGCTCCAAGTAGCTTTCAGGCTTTGACAAAAGCTCTGGAATATTCTGCGGTAACCCTCTATCATTCCTCAGTCTCCTGTCGCTTAAAGGTGTGTGGGGTTAGTGAAGTGGTAATCCAGTTGGAATCCATTCAACTTCTCATTTTGCAGGCAGCTCTTTGGGGAACTTTCTCGATGTTTTTAAGTCTATGTAGGTTCCTAGATGTCAGAGACCAAGAAATGATCTTTCAGTGCATTTGTCAGACAGTCCTAGGGCATTGAAGGGAGAATGTAAGATACTCAATTCCTTCTATGTAGAAAGAAGTGGGAGAAGACAGAAGGTGGTAGCCCTTGGCAGGATGACAGTCACCAAAGCGGGGACCATGAGCAGTGTGAACCTAGGGCAGCCTCACACCAAGGAGGAAGGTGCGGCCTCAGGCTGGCGGTGTTCTCGCCTGGCTCACTGCACTCCCGGGTGGGGATTCCCCCCTTCTGGGTCTTATTGTGGGACGGGAGGCAAAGCTTGCCACAGCCCCTTGAGGGGACAGACACTTACTTAAAGTCAAAGTGTCTGGCAAAAGATAATAGCTTTAAATGTAAATTACAAATCATTATGGGTAATGTTATGCAAATTGCAACAGAAGCATTAGCAATATTTTACTTTGATTTCACTTTTGCTTTTCTTTCATGGACAGCCTTTTCTGCAGTTGCGGCTAGGGTCGCCTTACACTCCGTTTCAGCCTTTGGCTAGGTCATTGATGTTGTCCACTCAAGGAGGACAGGAGTGGAGGCCAAGGAGACTGGAGAGGAGGCATCCTCCCATCCACACAAATGGTGGTGATTTATAAGAAACGGAGATTTAACTTTTTCAATGTTCGTTTCTTCATTTAACCTCTGGGCAGTGTCTGGACATGTTCAATTTCCATTGGGAATTGGAAGTCAATTTTAATTGTTAATCCAAAAAGATCCTTCATCCAATGCTAAGTGAAGGCTTTAAGATAACCAGTTGGCTGGACTTGCTTCCTTTGCTGTCTATGGGCCTGAGGTGGGGGAGGAAATACTTGTAAGCACCTTGGTCCTTCAGTGGTTCAAACTCGATTTCTGTTGCTCTTTCTTCCCAAGGGACATGGGACAACTGACAAGTGGTCACTTTTCAACTGCTTCCCCTTATAGTCACCAGGGAGGCAGATGTTGCTGAGCTTAAGGTCTGTCTCTAAGCAGCAAAATAGAAAAGAATGGAATAAGCAGCAAAAAAAAATTCAGAAGTGTGAAAACCCTTCTAAAGTGTTTTATATAAAACTTCTTTCAAGGAAGGAGGCCCAAATTGGTTGACCCTTTAGTCACTGAGAGAAGCCCTACCAAACGTATTCCCCACTACAGAAGATGTCTTGAAGAGGCGATGGCAAAGGGGATTTTTGGCAAAGGTTTCTGGGGTCTTTAGGTTGAGAACTATCTTCCTTCTGGGGTTGTGCGGGTCTTACTTTATCTTCCTCTTTTTCAGCTCCTTTGTGGCCACCTGTTTCCGAGGAGCTCAGTGTTTGTAATGACAAGGAAACCTAGAGGCTGAAAATAGTGCCGATTTCCTAGAATCTCAGGTACTAAGGGGAGAGAGGGTGGGGACTTCCTGGACATGAGCCCACATAAGCTGATGAGATGTGGCTGTCATGGGCCCCACGGCTCCATCCAGCTCCTGGTGACAGGGAAGGAAGCCAGTTTCGCTGGGAAATACTGCAGAGATTTTCACTGTGCTTTCATGGGAAGGGCTGAGCTACCACAGGCTGGAGACATGGGCCAGACTCAAATAAACTTGTGGCTGGGACTGCTTTTTCTCATGAAAGTGCTCAGTCAATTCCTGTGGGAACTGCATTAGACTGATAGGCCTGTAACTCCCATTTTGATGTTTGTCACCTGAGAACGTGAGGTCATCTGAGAACGAGGCCTGTCAGCCCAGGCACCTCCTCCTGGACACCACTGGCTTCTGAAGCACATTTCAGATAGATGTGAAACTTACCATTTGAAAAGAAGCTTTCTAACTTGTCCAGATGGTCCTTCGTGCATCACATTATACACAGTCTAGGAGCAAGGTGTCCTCAGTTTTTAATACTGTTCACGGCACACCTAGGTCAGAACATAACCTTCTCCCACTTCTTTGCCCAGGGTACTGACCCAAGAGAACAATAATAGCAAACATTACGTATTATTTCTCCATTGCTGTGTAATGAGTTACCCCAAAATTCAGCTGCTTCAGACAACAATAAACATTTATTATCTCACACAGTTTCTGTGGATCAGAAATTCAGGAGTAATTTAGCTTCACCGTTCAGGTTCAGGGTGTCTTCCTAAATTCAAGATTCAGCTGAGGCTGCGTCATCCGAAGGCCTGACTGGGGCCAGAGGATCCGCTGCTAACACAGCTCCCTCACTTGGCTGGCAGCTTGGTACTGGCTGTTGGTAGGAAGTCTCAGCTCCCAGGCTATGTTAAGGTATTACTTTGATTAAATTTTTAAAATATTTTTCAAGCTAAGTAAATAAATATTCACTAGGAGGGGTCAAAACCCCAATTTCCCTACCACTGTAATTTTGTCTACTCTTTTTTAAAATTTTTATTTATTTACTTTTAGAAAGAGGGGAAGGGAAGGAGAAAGAGAGGGAGAGAAACATCCGTGTGCGACAGATGCATAGATCTGTTGCCTGTTGCACATCCCCAAGTGGGGACCCGACCTGCAGCGCAGGCATGTGCGCTGACTAGGAATCGAACCAACGACCTTTCAGCTCATAGGCTGGCGCTCAATCCAGAGCCACACCAGCCGGAGCAACTATGTCTCTTCTTTTTAATGCTGCCACTGGTCTCTTCTGCTACGAGTCTCTCTCTCCCAATGAGCTTCACGCTCCTCAGCGTCAGAAGCCTCTGGTTATTCCTCCCTCCAATGCCCAGCCACCCCCGTACCCCTGCCCAGCTCCCTTCCTCCATTGCCCAGGCGTTTGCCCAGAGTGACACACAAAGAAGGTGTTCAACATGAAGAGATTTCAAGAGAACCCTTTCTACCTGTAATACATTCCACAGCGGGGAAGACGCTGACTCAGGAAAATCTCAGCCCATGTCCAACTGGAGTGAGCAGAAACCTGGCTCTGTCGTCAAGGGTCCTGGTTCGATTCTCCCAGAATCCACTGAAAACTTGAAGGGTGCAGAGAGGATGGGCGGTGAGAATAAAGAACAGGAGCAGAGGCCCCATGATTTCTTTTCTAAGCAGGGTCAGGGCTCCACTCTACCTGGAGACCCGGCCAGAGTGAACGTGTTTAAAGGTGGCTGGCCACCCTCAAACGTGGTCCTGACAGCTGACCTGCGACTCATCATAATGGAGAAATCAATCCCTGTCAGAGCTGTGGGAGGCACAGAATAAAATAAACCCTGCTTGTTTAAAAAGAAAAATGTGTTCTCTCCCACCCAGACTACTCCCTGTTGGTTCATTTCTGCACAGGCGCTGGCAGGAAGGGGAGGAAAAAGAGAAAGAGGAAGGAGGGGGCATTTCCTCTAACAGACTGGGTGCCAAAGCAGCTGCTGTATGATTCCTCTTCTCCAGGGTTGTTCCAGACAATTCAGCCCTGCTGCTTGTCCAGAAGACCCTTTTGCACGAGGCGCTCCCGCTCAAGAACATACTTCGTCCCTGCTCTGTTTCCCGTATCTCCACGGCTGCTTCCCGCTCTCTCCAGGCAGAACACTTTCTTCGCTGCTCCCTGCTTCGGCCATGCTGCTTTGTCCTCAGGGCTGAGTAGGTCAGGCTCCTTCGGATGCCCGGGGAAGAAACTCACCTCGCATTAGCTCAAACTAGAGAAGGAATGTACAGACATAGGACTACCATATGACCCAGCAATTCCACTCCTAGGTATATGCCCCAAAGAACTTGTTTTGTTTAAATAAAATTATGCACGAATGTTCAGAACACCATAATTCCTAATAGCCAAAAGGGAGAAACAATTCGGCTGTTCATCAGAATGGACGAACAAAATGTGGTAGGTATACCCATATGGGGGTATATGATTCAGCACTAAAAAGGAATGAAGTGCCTAAACATTCTGCAACACAGATATACCTTGAAAACATCGTGCTAAGTGAAAGAAGCCAGACACAGGGGCCACGCGTTGTATGACTCCATTTATATGAAACTTCCAGAACAGGTAAAGCCATAGCGACAAAAAGCAGGTTGTGGTTGCCAGGGGTTGAGAGGAAGGAGGGAAGAGGAAGTGACTGCTTGATGAGTACAGGGTGTCCTTTTGGGGTGACGACAACGTCTTGGAACTGCACAGAGGCAACGGTTACACAACATTGTGAATGTGTTCGATGCCACTGAACTGCACACTTTAAAAGGGTTGCTGGTTAATTTATGATATCCGAAATTTACCTCAATCAGAAAAGAAACAACTCAGTGCTTAAAAAATAAAATTTAAAGACAATTAAGCGGGGAGGAGAGACAAAAGGAATGTATAGGTTCAGGTAAAGTCCAGGACACAGCATGCTGGCTTCAGGCGTGGCTAGATCCCGGGGCTCAGCGATGCTGTCAAGGTTCTGTCTCTCCAGTTCAGTGTTCATCCCAGCAGCCCTCACATGGTAGGAGGAGAGGGCCACTGCCAGTTTTGGTGTCACATTATGCTTAGTGGGCGAGAGAGGAGAGTCCTTTCTGATTGGTCATCCATCAGTCCTTAGACCAATCACCCAGAACAGGGTGTGGAGACCTCTGACTGACCTGGCCCCACTCAAATGGCCGGCGACCCATGCAGCCAGCCCAAGATGGAGGAGACGGCAGAGGCGTGAGGTCCGCACCACCCTAACCTCGTGGGCTGAAGGGGTTACTGTGGAATGGGGAAAGGCGATTCGCTGAAAGGAAAGGCTGCTGGGGTCTCTGGCCAGACCACCCCGAACGCGCCCAATCTCGTCTGCTCTCGGAAGCTAAGCAGGGTCGGGCCTGGTTGGTACTTGGATGTGGGGAATTGGATGCTGGGTAGCAAAAGTACGTAATCTCCTTAGAGGCTTCACTGGGCTTTCTTGCCGTCTTCCCTGGAAGACCCTTCCCTCTCTCCCCTGCATGTGCCAAGGCTCAGCTCCTTCTCAAAGCATCTCTGACCCCTCGGCCTGTGGGGCTTCCCTCGCCAGCACTACTACATTCCAAAGAAGAATCCAACCCTGAAGCTGGTCGTGTTAATTTGTCCAGTCTTTTCAGAAAGGAACTTGGCACCGTGAGCTTTTTTGAATGTTCTTATCTTTTGACCCTTTGGTCAGGCTTTTAGAAATATACCCTAAGGACAAATTCAGCAAGTGTGCAAAGACACATACACATAGAGATAGCCTCTGGGTAATTGTTGATAACGGTGAACATGAAATAACATAAAGATCCTCAAAAGGGGAGGAGTCAAATAAATTATGGCGCAGACAAATGAAAAACTGCCATGCAGCTGTTTAAAAGGATAACAAATATCTGCACTCACTGACTTGACCATGAAATTTGATTTTTTTTTAAAGACATAAAAAAGAAATATAGGGTGACCCTATCTTTAAAACACATAACCCTGGTAAATGAGAGGGGAGACCATGGGTTTGGTCTATATATAGACTTAATACATAGCTTAATGGCCAAAATTAATGCAGAATAAATCCATTATTGAATCACATCTCTGGGAGGGCTCCAGGCCACCTCTGAATCAGCCCATCTCAGCACCCCGCCCCTCCGGGCCCAGTTCCCCGTGTCCTGTCGCGGCTCCACGGCCTCACACGGGCCACAGTCTGAACATCCTGCTGAACTCCAGTCCGTAGGCTTTCCCGACTCTGGACATCTTCATTGTCCCACTTCATTCCTTTACTAGGTACATCAAGTTAGCTCTTCTCAGCAAGTAATCATTCCTCCTCTCTCTAGAAGAGAGAAGTCAGAAGAAACCATATAGGCAAATTCAGGATTCTCTTCAGTGGGCAGGGGGAGAAAGAAGGCTAAGGCTACTCTTAAAGTTAATGATTTTAACTCATATCTGCATACATAGAAAATGGTGCATGAAAATACATAAAATCATATCAAGGCTATCACTGGTTGTGGAATTATAGGGGATTTTTTTTTGCTCCCTCTTTTATATCTTTGTCTGAATTTCTTTTTATAGAGCTTGCTCTACTTTTGTATTCAGAAAGAAGCCTTCGTACTGTGGCATATTTCTTTTTTCCCCCAAGATCCAGCAAAGGATAGAGACTTCGCACACCGGATCCATCCTCAACACAGGATAATTCTTTTTTTTTCTTTAATTTTAGAGCTCTAAAAAGGTAACCCCCTTCACCCATTACAAGAAATATGAATAAGAGAAAATTCCTTCATAGGTTTTTAAGTTTTCCCCATTACATTCTACTGTGCAGAATCATTTAAAATAAAGCAGGCTGAGCCCTCAGTGTAAGAACTAAGCTCGTTCTTAGAGTCCGGGGCTGGGGGTGGGGGTGCTGCCGCCTTTCCTGAGCAGTTGCCCCGGCAAACTCTCCTCCTTCGAATGGAAGCTGACCCATGCGGCCTGGCCACTCCGGTGCTGGCGACTTCCCGCTGCCACGTTGGAGTTTCCATAGCCCCTTGTAAGAGCCTCCAGCGGGTCTGAGTGACGCTGGCCCTCTGCAAGGCCAAGGGGGAACTCCCGCCTCTGCAGACCGGCTATATGGGAGCCCTGGGGTTTGAGCAGGGTAAAAATTACTCGCTGCCTGCTTTCCTCTTCCTGCTGGGTCCCTCCACCACCTCCCCTGGGTCCTCTCTGGCCAGCTCTGTTTCTGTGTTTGGGCCAGGCAGGGAGGAAAACATTTGGCTCAACTCCTTGTTTGTCAAGAGTCCAACATTACCAGGGGTCTCGCCTGGTTTCAAGTATTTCCCGGTGCCTTTCGTTGCTCCGTAGTCAAGTTTCTAGCCAGGATTTCTTGGCTCTGGGAAAGATTGAGTGCCTGTCTGAGCCTTCTAGGCCTGTGTTTCATTTGCAGCCGCCTGGCTCTGACTGGGTGACAGCCCAGGCCCTCCCAGTCAGCCCATCCCCTTCTGCTTGGCCAGCAGAGGAGGCCCTTTGTGTCGTGGTCCTGGCGCTTCAGAGGAAGGAGGCTCCTAGTTTCCATCCCAGCCCTGTGTCCTGGGTTTACTGCAGCCCCAGCCCGGGCTCAGAAGTGGCGCTGCCTTCCAAGAGCAAGCAATCCCTGCCTGTCTGCAAAGGCAAGAATGTCAACCCCAAAGAGCCCAGCCCCTAACTGTTTCTAAGTCAGACTGTGACCTGTTCAGCACCTGGCGCTTTCCTGCTAGAAATTTTCAGCTGTTCTGATCTTTCACACAGGCCTTGGCAAGGCCAAAAAGGTCTGGAAGCAAATGATTTCAGGAAGCCTGCAGAACATCAGGCCTGGCTGGTGGGTGCCTCTCCCTCTCCCCGCTTAAGGACCCCCTCTGTGAACTCCCGGTCACTTCCTGCTTTTGGATTCATTTTGGGCAGAGGCCCTGAGGGGGCTGTCTGGCCCTGGAGTCCAAGTCGCAGGGAAGAGAGAGCCGATTACCGGTGTGACAACGTATTACAGGCAAGGCACTCCAGGGTTGCCAGCCCAGTGCAGGGAGGGTCTGTGAGCCAAGGCTGCAGGTTCCAGAAGCCAGCTGGGGAGCCCGTTCAGGACATGGATTTAGAAGCAAAGAACTCGGTGGACCTGCATGTGTCCTCATTACCATAGGTGACCCATGTCTTTCCATCAGAGAGGCGTGGGGAGGCTGTAAATGTTAAAATAACGCTCCTTGACAAAGGTGTCCTCTTTTCCTCTTCTTAAATACTATATAAGGTATTTCCTGAACTCTCACTTGCTTTTCTTTTGGGTACCATGATCCAAGGTATGGATTCATACGCTTAGGGACGCACCGTCAGGAGTGTGCAGCTGCAATCATTTGAAGGAGGAAAAAGGCACCGTTGGTGAGGCTTTCCTCTTAACACTTCTGACACTCTGGAAAGTTATGGAGATAAAATAGGTACTTGGAAAGGTGCCCTGCCTGCTCCATCCTGCCAGCCCAGCACATAGTTCCAGCTCCTTCCCCCAGAGCTGCTAAACCCCAGCAGCTGACTTCAGCCTCGGGAGTGAGGAGCTGCAGGAAATTCAGTACTGGGGTGTTAAGGAAAGCTATGTTAGGCTCTTCCTTTGAACCCAGGGAATTCCCTGGATGGTGAGTAGAAGGAGATGTAGATCTTATCTGCTGCAGGGGCAGGTGGTGACAGGTCACAGTGACTTGGGTTTGACTGTTCTCTGGCTAA
The DNA here is from genome assembly GCA_004026545.1 of Mormoops blainvillei. Lineage (NCBI taxonomy): Eukaryota > Metazoa > Chordata > Mammalia > Chiroptera > Mormoopidae > Mormoops > Mormoops blainvillei. The sequence continues at coordinate 80,359 of PVJD01006098.1, read as the reverse complement.
TGCAGGAGGACTTTCACACTCTTCCCCTGGCCGGGTCCTCACAGCACCCCACTCACAGGTGGATAGGTGCTAGCCTCAATAGCAGCTGAGAAAGCTCAGGCTCAGAGATTCTCTGCCTGCCCAAGGTGTCTCAGCTAGTAAAAGACCCAAGCAGGAGCCTAGAACCCAAGTGTCCTGACTTCTGGGACGCGAGGGCCCTCAACTGGGCCGTCTGAGTGCCAGAGTCTGCGCTGTGCGTCCTGGCCTAGCATTTCTGCCACCCCGGTGGGAGACGAGCGTGCGGGTGTGTCTGCGTGTCTGGGCTGCGCCGGGGGCAGAACAGCACAGCACGGAGGGGGCGGAGAGCGAGGCTGAGAACGCGAGCTGGAGGCCCCTGGAGAAGGCGCAGGCGGGCAGGCATTTGCCTCCGGGTGCCCCAGCTCTAGCCCCGCCGGGGAGGCGGTGCCGCCGGAGCCCCGCGACTCCCGGGGGAGGCTCTGGCCACGGCCATTGGCCACTAGGAGCCCGGGTAGGGCGGGGGAGTGGGCCAAGGCGTCGGGTTACTCGGGTGGAGCCGCTGCGGTCGTGGGGGAGGGGCGGGCACGCGGCAGCTGGCCCGGGTCTGGGTGAGGGTGAAGAGGGACCCCCTTCCCCACCCCCCGACGGCCCCATTCTTGGCCTTAAAGAGAAACTATTACCGCCTTTGTATCCAGCCAATCAACAAACCGATGAAGCGCCCTTGACGTGTCAGGTGCTGTGTTGGACCTGAGCTGGCAAAAGGGCACAGCTGGGGTTATGTCCAAACTTGCGTCTAATTGAGGAAATAAGAAATCCGCACGGGAAAAGAACGCTGAAGACACTAGGAGGCTGATGATAAGGCCTAACGGAGAATCAGGAGCCACCAAAGTTAACGCTGGTTGCTGGAAAGAGAATCTGTTCCTGCCCCCCAACCCCCAGCCCCCATCCCAGGGTAATCTGAGAACTTGCACAAAGGGCCCGGGTGTGACCTCCCCAAAACTCCCACCAGGGCCTCCAATGGCCGGGGAGAGCAATCCCACCATGGCACATGGCCACTCACCTCTGCTGTATTCCCTAGCCAACCCCCACCCCACACCCTCCCCTCCTTACCCTCCCAAACCCTTCTCCATGCCTCTACTCTCAATCTCCTGCAAGGCTTGCACCTTCACTTCCTTCCTGAAGCCTGTCTGTCCCCCAAGGACACTGCTATCCACACAGACCTCTCCAATAGAGGCTCTTTTCTCTCTGGGGCCATGCACCTCATGTTCTGGAAATGTCTTTGTCACTCACCATTGAACCTTCTAATCTGTTCCTTCTACCTCCTCAAGCCCCAGCTCCTTTGGAATGTGTGTCATCAAAGTTTACCACTTCTCCTAGTTACTGTCACCTTGTCATCCTCCTTGTCGCTTTCTCTGTCCCTTAATGATTTTAGAACTGGGCTCTTTCTCTGCCACTGTCGTCATTCTTGTGATTTCAGCATCAATGCTGATGATCCACCCAACACCTAGTATCTAAGTATCTTGACTGCTTTAGCCCTGGCGATATATTTCTCCCACCCTGGCTGGGGAGCTCAGTTGGTTAGAACATCGTCCTGTATGTGCCAAGGTTTCGAGTTCGATCAAAGATCAGGGCACATATAAGAAGCAACCAGCGAATGCATATATAAGTGGAACAGCAGATCTCTCTGTCTCTGTCTCTGAAATCAATAAATTGAATATCTATATTCTATTTTATATAAACTTCTCCTGACCCATTAGCTTCCCGGCCATTCCTAGGCCACAGAACCATAAATGGCTACAATGATCTTCTAAAATCTGATTCGAAGATTTTGAACCACCTGCCTGCCAGCCCTCCAACTCACTCCAGTCCTTCCCCTTCACCAGTCCTTCCACCTGAGGCCTCCGATGCATTGCTCTACTGTTTCTTCACTAGTTATCCCCCCTCAGATCTTCACTTCTCAGCCAGCTAAGATTTCATGATCCAGCTTGTGAAATCTCCTTTGCAAACACTCTTTAACTTCCTTACACTGGTCTCTTTCCATTGAATTCACCTGGCGAAAACCCAACTGTGGTTAAATCAAATTGTTTACCTCGCACCTGCAACCAAGCAGCTGAACACCACTGAAGAAAATTACCCAGCTCCTCCGGACGGACTTGCTTCAAATTTATGGCCATAAATTTCAAATGGGCATTTGAACTGCTGGGCAGTCCTACTACAGTTTCTTAGAAAATTCCTTTTCCCTCTCCACATTGCAACAATTTCACACGTCCTCCTCTCTCTGCATATTTTCAACGCTCCTTCCTCTTTCACTCTCAGTCGGTCCTCAGACTATCCTTCATAGAGAAAAGAGGTACAACTGGACCAACCGTCTGATCTTCCTGCCACCAAAGCCCCCAGGAAGCCTGTAGCTCTGCATTCTCTCTGGCCATCTGCGGCCGGCCCTCCATCTGTGCCCTGGGCGCCCTCCCCTTTCACCAGCACGAGTACTCCCTTCCTTCAATACACCGTCAGTTTCTTCCTCTCCGCTAGATCCTTCTCACTGAGGTAAAACAGGACTCAATGCCCTAAATTTGAAAACATATTAGCCTTAGCCTCACCTCTCTGACAGGCAATTGTACCATTTCTCTGCCCCCCTTCAGAGCAAATGTTCCTGAGAGAGCTGTCTGTATACGGACACTCTTCTTCCTCACCTGCCATTCTTACCTCCGCCCACTCAACTGGGCATTTGTCCCTACCATTCTTTTTTCTGTCGTAGCTCTTAGCAAGAATGCCAGTGACCTACATCTCCACTAGATTAGTGGCCAATGCATGGTCCTCATCTCATCTGGCCTTCCAGTTGCTTTGAACATGTTCAATCACTCTCTGGTAGATTGAATTATTGGTCCTAATACTTGTCATTCCTCCCTGCGTTCATATTCCTTTCTGAGTGATATGCCAGTCCCTCCCACTAGAAGCAGAGTATACTTTCTTGCCCCTTGACTTTGAGCTTAGCTAGATGACCCATTTTGGCCAATGGAATGTAGGAGGAAGTGACATGGTGTCAGCTCTAAGCCTATGCCTCAGGAGGCATTTGATGTCCTACCTGCCTACTCATGCCAATGTTATCATAGGAAGAAAACCTGCCCTAACCTGCCTGCTAGTGTAAGGATAATGCGGGACATGTACGTAAAGCAGACTCATGCCCTGGCTAGTGTAACTCAGTGGACTGAACCTCAGCCTGCAAACCAAAGGGTCGCCGGTTCGATTCCCCAGTCAGGGCACATGCCTGGGTTGCGGGCCAGGTCCCCAGTAGGGGGTGTGCAAGAGGCAACCACACATTGATGTTTCTCTCCCTTTCTTTCTCCCTCCTGTCCCCTCTGTCTAAAAATGAAATAAATAATATCTTTTTAAAAATAAATAAAGCAGGCTCAGATTCAACTGCAGCTTGAAGTTGCCTGGCCAAGGTCAGCCACGTGTAGATGACCTCTAGCTGACCTACAGATGCATCAGAAAAATATATTTTTACTGTTAAATGCCACTGCAATTTTTGCAGTTGTTTGTTACCCAGTAACAGTGGACGAATACGTCCTCGTTGAAATAGCTTCTGAGCTCAGTTTCCTTATAATTACAATCGTTTTTGCTTTCCGCCAACTTCACAGGTCGTTCTCCTCAGTATCTTCTGTGCTGGCTTTCCCTCTACCAGATCTCAAAATTTTGGAGTGGCTTCAGTCTCAGTGGCTTCTCTGTCCTGTCTTTACTCCAATAAGTGGAATTGGCCAGGCCACAAATTTGAATACTATCTACATGCTGGTTCTCAAAATTTAAGTCTGAAAGCAAGATGCCCCTGAACTCCAGACTCAGACCCGTCTACACACATCCACCTGATGCCCAGTAGGTCTTGGCGTGCCAAAAAGAACTACTGACTCACCCCTTCCCCCCACATGAGCATCTTATCCACCGAGGAGTCATCCTGAGCTCCTCTCTTCTGTCATAGGTCAGGTCATCAGTAAGTCCTACGTACTACACCTCCAAAATTGGTCCAGAAAGCAGTACCACATCTTACCATCTCCATATAGCCCCAACCCTGGTCTTATCTCCTCTTGCCAGGACTTTTGCAACCACACCTTAACTGTCCGTGCTCCTACCTAGTCCCTTCTCTGCAAAGCAGCTAGAGCGATCTTTCTAGAGGAAAAAAGAAATCTCTTCGTTCTCAGCTTAAAACCCTTCCAAAGCCTTCGCATTGCAACCAAAGTAAAACCCATACTCCTTACCTTGGTGGATGAGGCCTTAATGAACTAGTCCCTGCCTATATCCCCAGAGCCCCTCAAATCCACTTGTTCACATTGCTCCAGCAACACTGGTTTTCGCATTGGCTCTCCAACAGAAGCACATTTCTGCTTTGGGGCATTTGTACTTACTACCCCTTTTGCTTGGAGCACTCTTCCCCAGATCTTCATAGGGCAGCTTCCTTCCCATCCATAAGGTCTCTGATGTCATCTCCTCAAAGGGGCCTTCGCCACCTAGATAAAGCACCATCAGCCTTCCCCACCACCTGGCTCCAATGGCCCTACTTTATCACATTAGTTTGGCTTCTTTGTAGTACTTATCAACATGTAAAATTGTGCGGCTTTGTGTCTACTCTGTTCCCTTCCATTACAACATAATATCCTTAAGGGCAGATATTTGTCTTGGTCTCTGATGGCCCCAGGTTCCAGAACATGCTTTGCACATAGTAGGTTTTCACTAAATACATGTTAGCTGATTGACCGATGCCAGAACTGAATGGGGGATGTGATCGGCTAGATGGGGAAGATGAGGAGGGTGTCCCAGGAAGGCAATCGCAGGGCCAAAGAGAGGAAGGCTGGACAATTCAAGGTATATGAAAGGGACTGTGAGGGGCCAGGCTGGCTACAGGGGAGAACGTGGCGGGGAGAGGGTGAGGAATCTGCATGGTGGGAGGGCATGAGTGCTGTCGCTCCTAGTCCTTTGAATTAGTGGGTGCTACCGACAACTGTGATTCAAGGACATGATATATTCAAAGCAAAGGTTTTAGGATGATTGGTATGGTTAAAGGGTATGTATTTCTGAGTGTCCTTAACTAAGTTTCCTGTGGGAGCAGAGAATTTTAGAAGACAAAGATATCTAGAAAAATCTGGGAGCCCAGGGGGAGTCAGAGATCGGTCCTTGGAGTCCAGATGCAAAAAAAAAAAAACCATTACCCAACCTTTTAGGGACTAATATTGAGTTTCCAGTTTTGGAAGGTCTCCCTGGGTAATTGAGGGTTTGCTGAGCACACAGCAGGCACTCACACACATGTGTTAACGAACTGGTGCCCGTGTCTTGGGCTCCTTCACACTCTCCCCTAACACACACACACACACATACACGCGCGCACGACTAAATTGCTTTTTTCACCCAGTGACTGAACACAGCTTCACCAGACCCCCACCCCATGGATACACCCTGGACCCAGCTACTTGACTTCCCAGCCCCCTCCACCCAATTCCATTGTCAGGGCTGAACAAAGGCCCAAGGCATCCTGGGTTAAAGGATTTTAACTCTGCCAGTCCCAGGAGGCTCCAACAAGAAGCAGCTTCCTGCAGGAGAAAAGTGACTGAGAAATCTCTCCAGGGGACAGGGGATTTCTTTCTGGTCTGAAAAACAGAACCTAGCTGCCAATCAACAGCCCTCCCCGCCCCCCCACCCCAACCTCACCCAGCCCCTCACCCTAGGGATTAGGAGCTTTTCTCTCCCAGAGACCTCCCAGCAGTCAAATGGGTCTTGAGGCTTTTTCGCGGATGACTTCGGTTCGCGTCCGTCAGTCTTGTTAGTTTCCACTCAAGCCCAAGGAACTGTACCCCCCCCCATTAAACAGGACTCCCGTTTCCCGCCTCCTTGCCCTCCTGCCCTCTGCCTCCCTCTCCCTGCCCCCTGCGCCCCGCACTGCTGCCTCCAGTGCTCCCGAACTGTTCCCCACCCTCGTCCCGTGGCCCTTGCAACCTCGCCCCGCACCCCTCTCCCGAGGCACCGATCACCGCCAGAGCCACGGCTGCACGAGGGCTCTCGGTCGCCGGACCGGGGCCGCTACGGGGCCCTTCCACCCGTTCCGCGCCTCACCGTCCGCCTTGGCCACAGCTTTCGAATCTGGCTGTCCCAACACGATCCCGTCTTCTGGAGAGGAGAGCCTGCGGACAAGTCGCTTCTGAGCGAGAGCATTTCCAGGTGCCAGGTTCGGCGTGCTTGTCTCAGTGTGCCTCTGCCCTAACCTGGGAGTAGCGTTTGGGGAGCCCTTGCTGGCTGCTCTGCCCCAGTCCCAGAGGTTTCTGGAGCAAAACTGCTGTCGGTGTCAACCCCCATTTGCCCACCCTGGGACTCAAATTCAGCATGCATTTTTTCCTTAAGTTTTTCACGCAGGAGAGATGCCGGGTAAATTAGAAACATGTTTGGGAAAGGAGTGAGCAGTAAACGCTGGCATTTAAGCAACACAAAAATGCCCAGGCCAGGCCACACGCCCAGGCGGCGCGGCACACCCAGCGACAATGCAGCGCCCTCTGGCGGCCTCGCGGGGCTCCGCCGTTCCCCACCCCCACGCTCCGGAGCGAGGGAGAGAGTCGCCCCACAAATATCTGAGAAGCATTTGAACAATTTTGTAAGAAGGGAATGAAAAGTGTCCGACACCGAGGTCCTGAGAAATGCTTTCGGTGTTTCCGTGGCTGGCACCGAGGCCAAGAGCCCAGGGAAGGGGCCACCCTAAAGGAAAAACTCATGTTCCACTTTCAAGGGCTGCCTGAAATTTTACCAAAACACCATCATCTCTTTATCTGCAGGCTTTGATTCTTCTTAAAATTCAAATGCCTCAAGGAAGGGTAACCCTTTAAAACAAGGGCATATGGCAGGCTGTGTCAAAAAATCACCAACAAGTCATGATTACACCAATATATGTACATTTTATATGGTGATGATATTTAATAAGTATCATCTAATTTCCTCTTCCCCACCCCGCCCCGCCCCGCCTCACCATTGTTAGTTACCGGACAGTCTTTTGTCCTCTGACCAGCAGTGTGGTTTCAGACTGCTCTACCCGCAGTGGCCACTCCCTCCATCTCAGTTGACCCCAAGTTTTTTTGTCCCTTGTACATCCTAAACATTCCTCCCTTCTTTGCACATCTTCTCATTCCCACAGCTGCTACCTCAGTTCAGGCTCACACAGCTTATTGTCTGGGTCACTGATATTCCAATGGGGGTAACTGGAGCCCTTCCGCGGCTCACAGGATCCCCGCGAGGGCTGAGGGGCCTCTCTCAAGTCCCCTCTCTGCCCAGCATGCCCAACATGCCCAACATGCCCAACATGCAACACCGTGGTATCTGCTACAAAGCAACCACCCAGTGCCGGCCGGGGACTCTCTTCCCAAAGTCAGCAAAGTACTCTCACTTCCAGCTGCTTCTCTGTCTATCCGGAGTGTGTCTCCAGAAAAGTATTGCCACTCCTCCACCTGGCGGAAGCCAGAAAAAGTAGGGGTGCTGGGTTTCTGAGGAACCCAGGCAGGCTCTTCCCCGGCTTCCACACCTTTTCCCCTGAATCCCTCTTCGGGTTTCTACTTAGCCACACTGTCTGGATATCTTCTGTCTCTCTGAGGTATTCCCTGCTGTATTTATTGCTACATAAGAGGCCACCCAGTGGCTTAAAACAATAAACATGTATTTATTTGCTCATGTCTCTGTGGGCCAGCTGGGCAGTGTCTAGCCTGGTTCAGCTGGGCTGGCTATGAGTCTGTGGTGAGCTGGCAGGTCACTGGGTGGTTAAGATGGCCTCGCTCACACATCTGGTAGTTAGCAGGCCGTCAGCTGGGGTGAAAGGGGGACTGGGCCACGTACCTCTCATCCAACAGGCTGTCCTCCTCAGGCTTCTTCCTGGGGAAGCAGGGTTTCAAGGATAGGGAGAACAGAAGCGACAAGGTTTTCTGAGGCCTAGGCTTGGCACTGACACGCCTTCACTTCCGCCACATTCTCTTGGTCAAAGCAAGTCACAAGGCCAGGCCAAACTCACGTGGTGAGGAAATGGACTTCAAGTCCTGATAGAAGGAACTGCAAACTATTGTAGCCATTTTTGCAATCCTCCACACTGGCCCTCTTCTTTCTTGGAGTGCACTACCAATAAAGTAAGCACATTTCAAGGTATCTCACCCCTTATACACACCTAAGACAGGCAGCCTAGCACAATGCTGATGCACATAAGCCCAGCAGTCAACGTACCTGGGTTCAAATCTTGGCTCCTCATGTATTAGACGAGTGACCTGGGAAAGTTACCTTACTTCTCTGGGCCTTGGTTTCCTAATCTGTAAAAATGGGAATTGTTGTAAATATCAAGTAAATTAATCCATAGTAAGTACTCGAGTGACATCTGGTACATCCTAAGTGCCCAATAAATGTTAGCTACTGTGCCGTATGACTGCTGGCTGCTTACCGTGGTGGCCGAGACCACCAGTACCATCCTCCATAGGTGCCCTAAAGCCCCCTCCCGCCACTGCTAAAGCCAGCCGCCCCCAGCTGCCAGCCCTGCTCGTGCCACCTGGTGTTTGCAGTGCTCCATGGAGCTGCCAGCGAAATGGCCCTGTCGGTTTTACCAGCTTCTTCGTGAAACCCATTTCTCTAGAGCTGGGACAAGCTCGCTGTTACAACACCTAGCAACCTCTGAAGTCAGACAGACCTGAGGTTTGCTTCTCGCTCCGCTTCCTGAGGGATTCAGACCAGGTAATTCATCTCTCTGAGTTTGTTTCCAGAACCTGTGTTGTCCCTGAAACTGCCCCTCTCACAGGTGCTGAAAAATTGCCGTGGATGAATGCGTTTCCCCCCAAATACCCTTCGTCACTCATTGAGCCCTTAATCTCTCGGTCCACCAAGATGGACCACGGTCCTGGAGAACGAGCTGACCTCTCCCTGAATTGTTAGTTTAATGCCTGGTCCCTCCACGCTGCTTCTTGAGGCCTGCACCTGTTTCATTTGTAGTCTAATACCTCTAATACCTGGCTCATGACTTCGCACAGTAAGTGCTCAATCAATGTTTGATGAAAAAAAGACTGAATGAGTGGGGTTGTAGGAGAGGAAAAACTTTCCCTCTAACCTCCTAGGACTATGGAATAAACTTCCTACAGGCAGATTAACAGGAAAAGAAAAGATGTACAAATTTATTAATGTTTAAATATTATGTGAATTAGGACATCATGAGGGAAAAGTGAATACCTGTAAGAGAGATGAGTTTGAGGGCATGTATACCATCTTAATAGGGGAAGGAGGGATACTGATAGTTTAGGGTAGAGAGAGTAAATAATTTTTAAGAAAGATAAATGGGCCTTAAAAGAATAGATGGGAGATACGACAGTGTGTGAAAACGCTTGTCTGGGTGTGGTGTGGACTTCTTGTCTCCTCTCCTGTGATAAGTAAGAGTCCATCTTCCTAGTTTGATGAAACCCCCTGGGAAAAGGGACGGGGTGTATGACAATCGAGTTCCTTTTGGAGGATATATCTTTAGGCATAGAAGAGGAGTTCAGAGAAATCCTCCCCCTACATTGCTTTTTTTTTTTCAAGCGCTTTCAGTTCAAAAGAATCGCTACACCAAAGCAGCATATTTTGAGGTGGCGTGTGCTGAACTCCGTCAAGGACTTCGCTTCATCCTGATAGTTTGTTTTTACCTTGGGGGAAACCAACTTCTTTCAGATAACACCCAAACCAAGTCAACCCACTAGGACAGGAAGGAAGATGTTCCCCAGAACTGGAAGCAGGGTGGTGCTCTCCAAACTGGCTGCCAGTTGCAATGGCCAGGGAAACCCACGTCAGAGCCAAGAGATGTGACTGGCATGGGGGCAGCTTCGGAGTCCACAGCCGGGAGACAGCCCTGATCTACGCACGTTCGTCATTTTCCCAGCATCGAGTCTTCCAGATCTGACTGTAAAGAACCTCGCATTCCATTGATGGTTCTCACAGAGTTCAGACCGCAGTGGAAAATGAATGAGCCTGGGCACGGAACAAAAGGACACCTGAAGCCAACTTCCCTTACCAAGTGTGTGTTGCTGTGTGCCTAGACACACTGAAAAAAAAAAGCCATTCATCACAACCTGACGCTTTAGGGAACTCATGAAATGAGTTAATATTCACAAACATGTGAGCCATGCAGAGTAAATGCTAAAACCAGAGGCAAAAGCAGAGGATGAGGATGGCTGGCTGCAGAGTAGATTTCAAGGGCCCACGGGCTGTCCCTAAGGAGCCAGGGTTCCAGGAGTCCTGTTGAGAACATCTGAACAAGTCAGACAGACATTCGAACCAGTGGCCTGGGGAGGGGACAGGTGGAGAGGGAAGAGCAGCTCCTTCCTTGCTGATGGGACTAAAATATCCCCTACGAAATTGGAGAAGGTGGTGGTGGGCTCCTGGTATGAGGAAAGATGAGTACAGAAGTCTGTTTTTTGTTTGTGTGTTTGTTTTTCCTGCTGCACCTTCAGTTTGGCTCTTTCGAGAGATGGATGTGTAACCACCTGCAAACACACGGACCCTCACCCAGATTAGAAGGATGGCAGAAAAGTGTAGGGAAGGCAAGTGGGCACTTGTGGGCATGTGGGTACAGGCAGTGCTCAGGAAGGAGCTGGGCTGGAGTTTGAGAAAATGGGAATCTTCTTGGAATGCATAGTTCGGGGATTGGAGAGGAAGATCGTCATCTTAATCAGATGAGATTTGTAAACTCTGGGATTTAAATTTAGGCCCACAAGAAGGGGTTTGGCTATTCAGAGGATAGGGGAAGTAAAGCAAAGGTTGTGCCAGTTCTGAATTGTGCTCTGGAGTTTCTCTGTGGCACACCGACTAACATAGAGGCTGTGACACGCGGGCTGCAATGTTCCTTGAGGCAAATGGTGGTCCTGGGCTATTTACGACAGAACTGGGCTTATTCAGAACTTGTCCCTGGCGCATTCCAGATCTACCCACTTTCTAGGTACTGGACTCTCCAGCGATCAGCCCTGGAGAATTCAAAATGTCAAGTATGTGCCTTCAAGTGATTCCAAGGTGCCTGAGGAGTGAGAGCCTTCGCAGAGCTGGCAGACAGGGATAAGGAGCCCAGTGGCTCCCAAACCCGGGGTTTGAAAACGGACCCAGAACTTCAAAAGCTGGCCTCTGCCCCTGATTTCTGAGGTGGACCCAGAAGTCAGTATACTCTGATTATGATAATCAGGCAGATTAGGTGTTCTTAGAGGGAACTAAGTGGGAAGAAAATTTCCTGATCTGTTACTAGATTCTGGAAGTCTGCACCCATTGCCTCTTCATTTGGACTGGGGCATTCTGCACAGACCCCCCGAGCAGGCCTGGGGGCACGGGGAGGCTGGGGCTTTTGTGCCCCGGCCCCCGCTTAATGAGGTACAAGTGACATATAACATTGTGTGAGTTTAAGGGGTACGTGTTGATTTGATATACTTAATATATTGCAAAACGATTATCACTGTAGTGTTGGCTCCCACCTCCATCAGGTCTCATAATTACCATTTCTTTTTTTGTGGTGAGGACACTTAAGATCTCCTCTCTTAGCAACTTTCAAGTATATAATACAGTATTATTAACTATAATCACCATACTGTACATTAGATCCACAGAACTTATTCATCTTTGTTCCCTTTGACCAACATGTCCCAATTCCCACCCTCCACCCCCCAGACCCTGGTGACCACCATTCTAGTCTCTGTGTCTATGTATTCAGCTTTTAAAGATTCCACAGACACAAGTGATATCATACAGTATTTGTTGTTCTTTATCTGGTTTATTTCACTTAGCATAATGCCCTCAAGTTCCATCCATGTTGTTGCAAATGGGAGAATTTCCTTCTTTCTCATAGCTAAATTATATAGATATAGATACATGGATACATAGGTATATATCACATCTTTGTTATCCGTTCATCTGTTGATGGACACAGGTTGTCTCCACATTTTGGCTATTGTGAACAACGCCACAATGAACATGGCAGTGCAGATATTTCTTCTAAATCCCGTTGTTACTTCCTTTGTATATAAACTCAGGAGTGGGATTGCTGGGTCAGATGGTAGTTTTAATTTTTTGAGGGCACTCCATACTGTTTTCCATAGTGGCTGAACCAACTTACAACTCACTAACAGCAAGGTTCCCTTTTCTCCACATCCTTGCCAACGCTTGTTATCTCTTGTCTTTTTGATGACAGCCATTCTAACAGGTGTGAAGTGAGTGTTTATCCCCACCTTAGAATGCAGATTGTTAAGAACCCACAAAATGAGTTCAAAGTCAGCAGAGTCTCTGAATCAGAAGAGCAAAACCCTTCCCAAGGAGAATCAACTCTCTCATATGCTTTTGGCCCCAGGAGAAGGAGCGTCTGCCATTCTACCAGCTACAGTTCAGAGCAACAGGCAGTGAAAAGTCAGCGATGATAAGGTTCTAACACTCACAGAATGAATGGACACACAAGGCGTTTTGTCTGTACCAGCCGAGGCCCTGCTTTCTGGGCCCACTGGTCAGGGAGATCATATCCTTGCCAGGGGGTGAACGTCAAGACAACCTGGCCCTTAGCCCTCAGCAAAGGCCCCCTTCCTTTTACAAAAAGCCCCTCAATTCTTATCCAAAAGTAACACTGTGTGCAATTTATGCTCCATTTAATATCAGAATGGGCAGGGGGTCCTCAAGGTCAAAATTATTATGTTTTCATAATAAGATGTCATTTGCCCTTTTCACTCTCATTTTCTCATGAATGTACAAAGCTGCATGCTTTGGGAAAACTCCATCTAATATCATGGCTGACTGAGCGCAGGAGCAGATATGAGACTCCATTGGTCTTTTATTAAGCTATACATTTTTAAAATTTGTAGGAATGAAAATGGTGCCACACTTCTCACTAACATTTTTTGTTTTGGAAGATACAGTTTTTTAAACAAATTATGGTCATGTCGTAGGTTTGTTAGTGCAATTTTATATAAGTAAATAAATATACTTTTTAAAATTTCAGTTTTAATTTCTAATGTGGTAAATATTGGGAGGTAGAACCCGTGTACGTGGAAAGTTCCCTGAGGTCCCTAATAGTATTCGAGAGTATGAAGGACTGAGTGCTGAGACCAAGAAATTTGAGAACCACGAACAACAAGCACTGGCGAGGATGTGGAGAGAGGGGAACCCTTTTGCTCTGTGGGTGGGTTTGCATACTGGTGCAGCCACTGCGGAAAGCAGATGGAGATACCTAAAAAAATTTTAAAAATGGATCTGTCTTTTGACCAAGTGATCCCACTTCTGGGAATATATCTGAAGGAACCCAAAACACTAATTTGAAAGAATATACGCACCCCTATGTTAACTGCAATGTCGTTTACAATGCCAAGATATGGAAGCAGCGCAAGTGTCCATCAGTAGATGAGTGGGTAAAACAAGCATGGGACATTTACGCAATGAAATACTACTTGGCTGCAAAAATGAAGAAAATTTTACCCTTTGTGACAGCATGGATGGACCCGGAGAACATTATGCTAATTAAAATAAGCCAGTCAGAGAAAGGCAAATACCATATGATTTCACTCACATGTGGAATCTAATGAACAAACTGAATAAGCAAAACAGAGACAGGCTCATAGATGGAGAGTAGCGTGACAGCCATGGGGGGTGGTTAGGGGATGGAGGGATTGAGCAAAAAGGAAAAAGGATTCATGGACAGGGACAACAGTGTGGTGATTGTGCAGGAGGGGAGGGGATATAAGGGGGTTATATGGTAGTGAAAAAACACAATAAAAAAAAGTATTGAAGGGAAAGAAATTTGAGAACCCCTGCCTTATTTCCTCCCCAAATCCTAGATTGTTTCCTAGGTTCCACTCCAAAGTTTTCACTCACACAAGCTCCTCCTCCCCACCAACGGCTGGGCTCCTCCTTGGTGACATCTGACATATCTCTTTTCCAGGACAGCTGCCTCGAAGCTCCGCACAGCCCCGCACATCCCCCTCGTGGTCCTCCCTGCCTTCCACCGTGAGAATGCATTCCTTTGACGGGACTCAGCACACCTAGGATGGGGCGATGGACTCGTGTACATTCGGGGAAGTAAGGAACGAAAACTTCTGATTTTGTGGGAGATATGGACAGGTAAGCAGCTGCCTGTGAATACCTGTCATTGGTGTTTGCCAGCTAATACCCTGGGGGAGAGCGTGTATTGAGTCAGCCCTCCTGCTGCCCCAGATTCCTGAGATCCCTGGGCCCGCGCCCCCCCTGGTGGCAGTGTCTCGTCAGTGCAGCCTTTGCCTTCTGGAGTTGGGGGACCCGCACTAAGTTAAGACCTCAAATCTGGGGATCCCAGCGCGGGGGCCCTATCACTGTAAGGATCCACCTCGGTCTTCTGAGGCCTTCTGTTCTGGCCCTCTGCGTAGGTTTACCCCTTGATGACTAATTCCAGCCGGCTTCTGCCCCATGCCTGCCCTTTATGGGTGGTAGTACCAACCCCATTAGTTAGTAACAGAGTTGTCACGGTAGAAATGCGTGCGGATCGGACCCAAACCCCAGGAACGCGATGCCAAATTTCCGCTTCTTACTGATAAGCCGGATAGCAAATAATCTGACCTCTAAAGCAGCCCTGGACATTGGCAATTGGTGGATATTCTACATTGCAGTCAAGTTTCTTCAGGAGGGGGAAAGTGAGCCCCGACTCTCCGAATTTCATTGGCTTAGGCTGTGTTCCCCGCTCTTCCTTAGTGCATGGTTAGGCTTTCTGCCTTCTATCGTGGGGATCGATACCCCAAGATCTCCACCAGTCCTTCTAGGGCTTTCTTCCAGGGATATCGGGGCCCTCGTCTTCCTGTAAAAAGTACTCTAGTAGTCTGCTATAAAAACCCCAGAACTCCTCAAAGCGAACACGCAGATGAGCACTTTCCATTCTGGTTTACTCAACACACAACAAAGTGAGCCCTAAAGTCGAGGAGCTAAACACCAGAGTGTCTCTCTTTTAATCAAACCCTAGAAATTCAGAATGCAAATATCCGTAAACTGAGAACAGTATTGAGGGTTGAGAGGGAGTTTTAGGGACAGCAAGGTATCTTCAGGGGCCCACCTGCCTAGGAGTTTGTCCCTGCAGTACTGACCCAGAGTCCATTAGCAGGAACCTCTCTGCCCCGTAAGCAGACTCAACCAGCTCAACCCAGTGGTTTCCATGGTAACCGTCAAAGAGTGGCCCCCTTTTCTTTCCTACAGATATTCCTCCCACCCTGCCCTTCACCAGTCACTGTCAGACGTGACCTACAACTGGATTCTGTACAAACACCACTTGCACAGGTACCGTTTTCTTCTTTCCACCCATGTTTTAAGAAAGCACAAACTGTTTCTTTAATTGACCAAAAATGCCCTTTAAAACTAAACTAATAATGTGTCAGGTACATGGGGGTTTATTTTATTATCCTTTTACTTTTGTGTATGCTTAAAATTTTCCATACTCAAATTTTTTAAGTAATTTAAAAAATTTTTTCCAAAAAAATTTAAACAACAACAAAAAACATTCAGAACACTCTTCTTTCGACATTTCTGAAGAAAATCTTGTCTTTGTGAAGAATGCTAGGAAGTTACAGCATAACTACCATTTTCTGCAAAAGGAAATCATTATTTGGGGTATGGTGAAGACGACAAGCTTAAGACTTTAATTTTGAAGCATGATAAGAATATAAACTTAAAAAAAGCATATAAACAAAGCTTTTGAGTATAATAGTAAAACATAAATATTGGGGGAGGAAATTTTTAAACTCAGTCATGTTTTCCTTCTTCCACAACCCCGTTCCCATCTTTTCTCTGTGCAGCCCCCTCACCTTTTGCAACCTTTCAAACTTCCAGTGAGAAACCCAGCAAGTGTGAACACCTGTTGCTCTAGTACTAAGACAGAGGTTGAGTAAACTCTGGTCCTTGGGCCAAGTCTGGCCTGGGACCTATTTTTTTATGGTCATTCTGCTGAGAATGGTTTTTACATTGTTAAAAGGTTGTAAAAAGCAAACACAAAGAAGAATATGGGACAGAGACTAAATGTCCACCCTCCGGCCATGTCTGATCTATGAACCATCTTGGAACCTTCTCTGCTGTAGGCCGACTGGAGCCCTGGTGAGCTATGGCTTTTCTTCCATCCGGGCAGCAATGACAAGAGGTACAGCCGGGAAGTTGCCATGCCGACAGGGAATTCAGTTCTTAAAATAGTCGGCTGTGCTCAGGCATTTTGGGGGTGGGTGGATTTTGAGAGAGAGGGGTGGAGAGAGATGATAAACTAATGAGTCAGACCCAACTGCTGACAGCTGTGCCGTCATCCCTCTGGCAATAGGAGGTGGGAAGGGGATAGCTCTCTAAAACTAGGTCTGAAAGAGGCATTTTCTATTCAGAGTAAGGATAGCTCTGTTTCCTCACACCGTTTTCCTGCTTGATGAAAGGAAATCCCCCTTGCCACCTCTTCCCCCTCCCACCACTCTGCAGCCTCCTCCCTGCGGAGAACAGAAGCAGGAAGAGCCCATCTTCCAAAAGGAATGTCTCATTCAGAGGGACTACTGCGCAGGGAGTGGGCGGGGCTGTGCTCCGGGAAGACCTGAGTCTTACCATCATCGTCCTCACGATCATCACCACGGGACCAAAATGGAGGTGTATCACTAAAAATGTGTCTTTTGCCCAAACAGACCAATCAATCAACAATCATTCTTTGAAAATCTCTTGTCACCCCTTTGGGGTGCCCTCGATGCCCAGAGAGGTAAACTAAGCCCACTTTGTTTTTTATTGTGGTAAAATATATGTAACATAACATATACCATTTTAACCATTTTTACTATACAATTCTGTGGCACTGAGTACATTCACATTGTTGTGTAACTATTCCCACCATCCACCTTCAGAACTTCTTTATCATCTCATATTCTGAAACTCTACACCTAACTCCCCATTCCATACCCTGTCCCCCAACCCCTGGCAACCTCTATTTTACTTTCTGTCTCTGTGAATTTGGCTGTTCTAGGAATCTTATATAAGTTAAATCACACAGTGTTTGTTCTTTTGTGTCTGGCTTATTTCACTTAGCCTATCTTCAAGGCTCACTTCATTCCGTTTTTAAGGCTGAATAATATTCCATTGCATGTATATACATATTTTGTTTATTCATTCATAAGCAGCCCGGGACGGGCGCTCCATTTCATAGCCCCAGCACCCCAAGTTGCGTTTCCGATCTCACCGCTCTGATCAGTGAGACCGGGCCCAGTGGATCCCCGGCAAGGCTGGGGTGACAGGCTGCACACTTCCTCCAGGGCCTGAGGCCAACCTCACACAGGTATGGCTGAGGCAGCTCAGAGCGAAGGGCCTGCCTATGCTGGTCACCTGGAAAGAGGAGAGAGGAGAGAGCAGAGAGAGCCACTCTCATGATTCCACCTCCGTGGAAAACGCCGCCACCAGAAGTCGCAGCCGCGGAGGCAGATCGGTTCTCATCGGCACAGGCAGGGATATAATTCTTCATCATGGCTCCTCTTGGCCAACACACGGTGCCAACCGACGTCCTCAACAACGTGCCCTGTAACACAGAGGGGCCGCCTAGAGCGCCTCCTCACACATCGCTCAGCGGAGGGAGCTCAAGGGGCCAGCGCGGGGCTAGGACTACGGAGGGAGGGGGACAGCTGTGAGGGTGTGCGTGTGTGTGTGTGTCTTTCTCATCGCCACCACCGCCGTCACCATGCTCCCCGTCACCGACATCGCAGCCGCTTCGACCTACGAAGTGATTATTCTGAGCGAGGCGCTTCATACTTACCTTAACGATTTATCTTGTAACCCAAAGGTCAGAGGGGGGTGGCTTGTCCCTCGAGATCTATATGAAATCACATTGATAACTGCCCTCTCCCGCCAAACACATAGTTCCAAAGTCAATGATTATCCAAAGCCCTTTGCTCCATTTCTCTTAATTTTGGGAGCAGGGATGAGGTTTTCATTTCTCATGGCCACTTCTGCCTCATGGGCTCCCACTTTTAAGGGCAGTTTTGTTTCTTCTGCCAAGCCACAGCTAGTACGGAACTCAGTCCTGTGGTTTCCACAAAACCAGCCCTCACGTAGGCGGCGCTGGCGAGGTGAGCTCTGCCGGCTGTGAGGGTCCAGGTGGGTGCACACTGCAGTCTTCTGCCACGTTGCCTCATTGCCTCGCTTTTCCTCTCCCCGGCTCTGTGCTTCATCCTCTCCCTCATGGGTCACTTGGGGAGCTCCGATTTTTCTCCCTTTGTGGTGGAGGAAAATTCAGCCGTCCCAGCCCTCCCCTCCAAACTCGCACATCTGACTCGGAAGGAAAAAAGGCCTCCGCTGGACACAGCCAGGTGGGTTAGAAACAGCCAGTGCTGCCACCCGTGCCACCCTAAGAATGTGGGCACTCCCCGTCTCCCACTACTGGATTGTAAATTCCCTGAAGGCAGGGGCCATGTTGTTTTGTTCTCTGTAACGTCCTCTGCACCTGGCACAGCGCTCGGCACAAGTGGGCACTTTGTGAAACTGGGCAGAGTCCCGGCTTGTTCCGAAGCAGCCTGGCCCCCAGCCATAGGCCAGATAAATTCAGTGTCTTCGGGAGCACGAAAGGTTTAGGAGACGCTGATTCACTGATGACTCCTTTGCATAGAAAAGACTGAACGTTACTTTATTAAGCAAATATTTGTTGAGCATCTCTGGTGTGCAGCACATGGAGTGTGGCGCTAGGGGATGAGATAATCACCCTGCCCTAGAAAGTTCTACCATAGAAGGGACAACAAACACACATTTGATTGCCACCAAAGCGGGTATTACTGAGTGTGGACAAAAGGATCTCAGAAGGAATGGATTCTGATTTAGGATGGGAAGGTGAGTTGAAAGGGCTTTACAGAGGATTTGACACCACTGGGGGCATTTGAGGCAAAAATGGAGAGTGGCAGTGTCTGGCCCCCTCCAAGGGTGGGCAGCAGCTAGCACAGGAAGAGGGCCCGGGGCTGGGCGGGAGGGTGGGGGAGGCTATGCAGGGCACCCAGCAAGACTTCTAGCCCCCACCTACACCAGGAACGAACCAGGGGCAGATTAAGTGAAAATCTTTTAGATGTTTGCTTATCTCAGTCAGGCCCTCTAGCTCCCTGACATGCCAGTTCCCTAGAGTCCAGGAGGGAAGAAAAGAGTGGACTGAAATGAGAAAATCTTCACGTGAAGGAGGAAAAAGCAGCTGGAAATACAACACTCATTTGGAGATGGAATGAATAAATCAGATAAAATCCTAAATAAATATCTTGCATGGTACTAATTGCATTTTAAAAGCTGCCACTGGAGAACAGATACAATGATGCTCTATTTCATTAGAGGCTTTCCTAATTCCGTGGTATTTGCCAGCAAGCCCTATTAAAGCACTCTGTAATTAAAGACCAGTTCTGGGTCCTGTAATTTAGAGCATTATCAAAATATGGCAAGAGGCTGGAGGTAAGGAAATGGAAACAAACACCACGTTCATGAGGTCCTTGTAGATCACGCAGAATGTGAATTTTAAAAGCTCAGCCTTTTCGCCGCCCTTGCTGGGGGCGAGGGGCAGTGGTCTGTCCACATCGGTGTTTTCCACGTGACAGGTGACCATTTATTTTTTATTATCCCAGAGGAGTATGGATGGAGAAGTAAATTGGTTCTTTTTCTTAAATGATTTTTTATTGAGATGCGATTCTCATAACATAAAATTGCCACTGTAACGTATACAAGTCAGCAGTTTTTAGTATATTCACAGTGTTGTACAACAGCACTACTACCTCATTCCAGAATATTTTCACCAACACCCCCAAATCCCATACCTATTAGCAGTCACTGCGCATTCCCATCCACCCAGCCCCTGGGAACCACTGATTTCCTTTCTGTCTGTATAAATACAGATGCCTGTTCTGGACATTTTATATAGATGGAATTGCACAGTATGTGGTCTTTTGTCACCGTTTTCTTTTCCTTCAAATATTTTCAAGGTTCATCCACGTCGTAGTGTGGATCCGAGCTTCATTCCTTTTTATGGCTGAATAATACTCTGTTGTCTGGATACACCACATTTGTTCATCCAGTCATCTGTCGACGAACATTTGGGTTGTTCCTACTTTTTAACTGTTATGGATAACGCTGCGATGAACACTCATGTTCACACTCTTGCGTGAACGTGTTTTCAGTTCTCTCAGGTACAAGCCTCGGAGTGGAATTTCTGGGGGAGAGGGCCATGCAATGCTGGACACTTGGAGGAGCCGCCAGGTTGTTTCCCACAGCAGTGGCACCATTTTACGCGCCCAAAAGCAGTGTGTGGAGCTTCCGGTTTCTCCACACCCTCACCAACACTGGTTATTGTCCGTTGTTGTTTATTATAGCCATCCTAAGTGTGAGAAGAGGTATCTTTTCACCATGCAAATAGCCATCCTTTGCCTTTACACTTCATGGCCACAAAGACTCTCTCTGCGTTCGGCCAGCAGGGGGCAGTATGTGGCCCTGCGTCTCCCATTCCCTCCATGGGAAGCTAGTTTTGGAGACCCCCTCCTGACCCACAACGCTACAGCAGGTGGTTTGCGGGAATCTAATAGATGGAGCCCAAATCCCTGTTTTGCCACTTCATTAGCTAGGACGACCCCAGGCATGTTATTAGGCCTTCCTAAGCCTCATCTCTAAAACAGAAACCATTTACGTGAGTGCTGCCGTCTTTCAAGGACTCCAAGCTACGCCTCTTTCACATCTTACCATCTCTGAAATCAGAGTGTGTCTTAAAATGTATGCCAGGCAGTCTGAAGGCGGGACACAGTTGTCGCTGCCTGAGCATCCACGTCAAAACCTGCCGACTGGGTGTCAGCTGCCTGGGAGAAAACCCTGGAGACAAAAGTGGAGTCTCTTTTGAGCAGTGTGGCATTGCCAACACTCTTCACTCACAAGACAGCACTGGGGGGACCAGGGCCCCCGTGACTCTGAGTCAAAGGGGGATCAGAAGTGTGACCCTCCAACGAGAGAAAGTTCAGAGAACGCACAACCCATTTCCTTCTCTTGTAGTTTTCTTTTTTTAATCTATGCACAAGAGTGATGTGTGGCAAGCGTCCCTATTTAAATAAACCTAAAAGAACTCTTCCAGTATAAAATAAAAATTCTAAGTGCTAAGAAGCCCTTGTGTTAATTAGCTGGCATTTTTCCTTTTTGGGGGGATCCTAAAATTATGATACATGTTATAGTCAGCGATGAAATAAAATGCAGATACATACTTCCCACAACAAGAGCTCTGGAGAGGGCTGGAAGAGACGATGTGTGGGAAACACTCACCACGGAGCCTGACAGAGAGCAGTCAGGCTGTCGACATTGGTGGTTAAGAATGTTATTAATAATAATGTACCCACTTGGATAGTGTTATGACATGTGTAACTATTGCCCATTCAGTGCAGTGTCAGAAGAGAGGTCACAAACATTGCATGTTTGTGTGTGTGTGTGCGTGTGTGCGTGTCTGGCATTTTAAGCAAACACGATACACAAATAATCAGAAGGCATTACATTTTCTTCCATCTCCCTGGCTTCCTGAAAAAAGTGGCTTTTTTTCCTGCTTCCCACTTGCAGGTTGACAGGGTCCCTGCCCACAGGGAAAAAGGGCAAAATCCAAGGACCTCTCTTACAAGTGCCCTCTCTTCTGACCCTCCACTGAAGGAATGATCCCGTAAGAGGAAAAACCGTAA
Organism: Mormoops blainvillei; assembly: GCA_004026545.1. Classification (NCBI taxonomy): domain Eukaryota; kingdom Metazoa; phylum Chordata; class Mammalia; order Chiroptera; family Mormoopidae; genus Mormoops; species Mormoops blainvillei. The sequence goes on along the minus strand of PVJD01006098.1, from coordinate 58,688 downwards.
TAAATGCTTCTGCCTCTCTTTTAACCCTCAGAAAAAGCAATGAAATCAGCTGGCCCAAGAGAACCTTTTAAAACATTAGTCAAAGACTTCGGAAGAGGCTTGTTGGGTGCTGTTTGCAGGACTGAAAGGCGACTCGCAGATGCTGCCCCTCCTAGGCGACGCCCACTCGGCACCGTGCAGCTCAGCCCTGACCAGCAGTTGGCGTCTGGGCCCTGGGGTTTTGTGTGGCTCAGCAGCTCTCTCTAGGAAGCTCAAAAGTTCTGGGTAAAAGGATTTGGAGGGGGGCAGGGGGGCTTCCTGGGAGAGGGCTGTGCTATAAGCCTAGAGGGGAGATCGAATGGGAGTGTCGCTTTCTTCCGCTTGATCCTGGACACACTGGACTTCAGTGGCTCTTTGAGAGCCTGATGTGGGCTCTCTGCACCTGGGGCTTCTGTGGACCAGGGCAAGGTTCATGACCACCTAAGGACGTTGATACGGCCTGGGGCCAGGCAGAGCGAGGGAAGAAACTGCCCTCCTCCCAAGGTGGAGCAAGGGGAGTGTCCCTGTTGCTTGTGGACTAAGAAAAGTCTCCAAGGGAGCCACCGTAGGGGCATCTTAAACCCATCCAATGTGGCCGGGGTGGTAGGAGCTGTGAGGTGACCTCAGCCGAAGTGAAGCAAGAGGCAAACCTCCAGATACCATGGCTGACCTGTCACAGTCTGAGGAACACCCAGAGTGCCCCTGAGCACAAGAGTCACTTTACCCACCTGCCACCCAGAGGACCCCAATATCTGGAGACAAGGCTACCACCTTGGATTTTGCCCTTTTCCCCTGTGGGCAGGGACCCTGTCAACCTGCAAGTGGGATGCAGGAAGAAAAAGCCACTTTCTTCAGGAAGCCAGGGAGATGGAAGAAAATGTAATGCCTTCCGATTATTTGTGTATCGTGTTTGCTTAAAATGCCAGACACACACACACACGCACGCACACACACAAACATGCATACACTACAAAATCTTTTTCTCTCTCCCACTGTGGTACAAACTCCTTGATAACATGGCTTATAACACCCTTGGGTACCTAACACCATACCTGGCACACACTAGGCACATATAATGAATATCTGCCCATTTATTCCTTTATTCTTTCACTCAACACTTATTGAACACCCACACTTACTGCTAGTGATAGAGCGGGAAATGAGACGGATGCACCTCTTGTCTTCCAGGATCTTGCTTCTGCAGGGGAGGGGTAAGAGATGCTTCTGTGGCGCTCACCCCACTCCAGGAGGAGCAAATTCAACCCCCCATGGGGCCAGGCAGTAGTAGGAACAAATGCAGTGTCAGGTATAAGGCGATAGAGGTACCAACAACTTTGGCGGAACAGAACGCCCACCACATTCTTCGGAACGCAGCAGCCTTCCGAGATGCCAAGCCCACTGTTGCCACATTGCCCGCTTGCTCAAAAGGAGCAAAAAGTTTGGAATTTCGTGCCAAATGTCCCCAACAAAACACATCTCTGGGCTGGTTCAGTTCAAGGGCCGCCTCCGTGCAGCTGTTCTCTCTCTCCCGGGGGCTGTCCTATAGAAAGAGGGGCTGCCGGTAATCCAGGGCCATGCGCTGCTTCTTTAGGAATCAGTTAGCCAGGGCTGTGGAGAAGTTTTATGCAAAGAACTTAGCTTTATTTAAATACTCCTTTGGCCCAGTAAAAAATATTTTTAAAATCCCAACCCTAAGTGCTTAATCTGCTAAAATGTGAAACAAATAAAATGAACACTCTGAAAAAGCCTTGCTTCCTGTTTCAGAAGAGCCCCAGTGGCCTCTACCATCTGATTATAGAGAAGTGGTCTTTCCTGCCAGGGGCATGACAAAAGCCACAGGCAAACCTAGTCACCGTTTAAGAGGAACTAGCCGGCAAGTTGCATTAACTACAATTTCAGCCTTGAAAATGAGTTCCAGCTCTGACTGGTGTGGCTCAGTGGATTGAGCTCCGGCCTGCGAACCAAAGGGTCGCCAGTTCAATTCCCAATCAAGGCACATGCCTGGGTTGCTGGCCAGGTTCCCAGTAGGGGGCACGTGAGAGGCACCCACACATTGATGTTTCTCTCCCTCTCTTTCTCCCTCCCTTCCCCTCTGTCTAAAAATAAAATAAATAAAATCTTTTTTGAAAAGAAAAGAAAAGAAAAGAAAAGAAAAAAGAAAAGAAAAAGTGAGCCCCTCATCTGGAGACTTAGTGACAGCTGCAGGGGCCGATTCCTCATTCTGGGGCTGTCCCTTGTACCCTGCCCTGGCACGGCTGAAAACATAAGGTCCAGGAGCCAGGCCGTTAGTGGAGCTGGAGGAGCTCTGGGAGACAACGCACAACATGGCAGGCTACCACAGAGAGACAGCCCGCAAACCTCCATGTTCCATGTCCTGTTCTGGGGACAGACTCAGGGGTGACACTCCATAGAAGCATGAAATATAACTCCCTCAGGGTACAAATACAGCCACATTTCTTATTTTCACTATTAATGCCTCCCATATCCCTTTATTAGCAGGAAATCGAATCACTGACCTCTGGAGATGTCTTTAAATTTTCTAAGAATCCTAAATTTTTAGCCCAAAAAGATCCTATCACTCCTGAAGCCTGCTCACCGACATGTTGTTTCAGTTGCTGCCACAAGGTGTCGCGGCTGAAAGATGTTTTGGCACAAGCCAGCCGGCACTTGCCCTGTACTTTGGTGATGCCCTTGCCTGCCCACAGCAGTGCCATGTGCCGGGCTTCAAGGCGTCAGTGCTTTTACTTAGTACACATATGTATTCCCAAAGCTTCATACTCCAGGGTGGCTGCCTCTGGATTGCCTCTGTGTGCCTGTGGAGGTCACCACCCCAGATTCCCCTTAACCTCCTGCAAAGATCCCCTTTTGGCCCCAGGGTGTCCTTTCATGCCATCGGATTTTGGCCAATGACATTCTAACAAGTTTTTGTAAATTTAAGTCTCAGAGGGTTAGGAGTATGGGGTTCTTAATTCTTTCCCTCCTTTAAGACTCAGATGGCCCTGGAAATGTGTCTTCCCCTCTTCAGAACTCTGCATATCAAGGGGTGTCAGTGAGAGGCTGCCTTGCTAAGTCAAGCAGACAGTCCTATTCGTCCTTTTAATTGTCAAAGATGAAGACCGTATACCTAGAGCTGGGTATAAATATGTATATTTATTTTATACATATTTATTTATGTAGAAACATATATACTTAACTAAGAGCTGCACACAGAAGCTTCTCTCATAACAAGGAGGCTGATCCAACATGACTCTCTTTTTAACCATACAGAGAAGCAGTTGGTAGCTTCTCCTTAAAAATTAATTCAGACTTTGTCTCCCTGCATTCCCTGTTCCAGTCTGTTAAAGGCAAGAAGAGAGAGACCGTTGAGCCTCAGGGAAGATAAATAAATTGCCCAAGATCTCACAGGAAGTGGGAGGAGAGACTAGGTGAGACCTGGAACTGCCCGGCTCTGCAGTCTGGGCGTTCTCTCCGCCACTCTACTTCATTTTCCAAGAGGTTCTGCAGAAGGAAGAAGGAAGGTTGCCGGAAGGCGATGTGGTCAGACACGCTTACGAGAGAAGTGGAGTCTTGACCAGAGCACAGAAATGGGTTGGAATTCTCACAGGGCACTGGAGGGTGGCAGGGGGGTGGGGGGCCGTCTCCTGCATGGATTATATTTAGGAGCAGGGACAGACCAGGAGCTGGAGGGAGCTCCCAAGGAAGCACTTGGTGTTGGGGCAGCTCTGTAAGTACCCAAGGCTATAGCCGATCCCTATAGTCATTTGATCCTATTCCTTAGTTAAAACCTTTTTGGACTAATGCTTACTTGTCAAAGTCTCCCTTCCAGCTATGTGTTTCCATGTGACTTCATTTCGGTCAATGAGATATAAGTAGAAGTGTTTTGTAGAAACTTCTTGGAAACCCCCTTAAGAAAGAATAAGTTCCGCTCTGATCCCTCTTCCTCTTTTCCTCTACCCTGATGCCTGGGAGATGTATGTGATAGCTGCTCCTCTAGCCATCACCGGAGGCTATGAGTACAAGGGCCAAACTTTAAAGATGATGTAGTGACGAACCGGTAGCCCCAATAATACGTAGAGCTGCTGTACCATCCCTGGACTGCCAATCTGTGACCTTCATTCAGGGAGGAACTTTTACCTTGTTTACATCATGGTTCTTTGGGGCTCTTACCCACATGTAGCTGAATCTGTTCCGAACTGCTGAAGCCAACCTCGATTACTGGGGGGTCCTTGAATATCAGGCCAAGGAATCTGGTCTTTATCCTACGGGCCCATGGGGAGCAGGAGAGCGATGACAAAAGCCATGTTTCTGTAACGTTCATTGGCCACTAGGTCCAACATTCACTAGAAGGTCCAGGGCTGTGGACCAGCTGAAAGACTTTTACTGTAGTACAGTTGTTGGGTTGCTGAGGGAGTGGAGGGTGTGTCTAACCTGGTTTCTCAGCTGGTCACCCTTGAGATACCAGGCCGACCACCGGAAGTTCCGTTTCCATAAAGTCTCCACAGGGCAGCACAGCTTGGGGACTGACGGTCAGGCCTGATGCAACAGGGTGAGCCCTTCTGGGCTAAGAGAAAACAGGGAGCAGTGGTCAAGAGCAGAGTTTTGGCTTGAAACTATTGATACATTGGATAAGGCCACCAACCTGTTTCATATTCTTATGTTTAATGAGCAAATCATTAAGGAAAAAAAAACGCTTTTTATTCTCTAGTCTATTCAGGGATGGCCTTGGATGGTGCCTGACAGAGTGAGTTAAATCGTCAATGTCTGGTTTTTAGCTCTCCTGCTTTCAGACAGCACACACAGCCCTCTGTCCCCCCTTGGAACATGTGCATATTTATTTTCTTGCTTCTTTCTCCACAGAGGCCCTCACCTCTGCTTCACTGAAACTACCTCAAGTTTCTTTCAGTGAAAGAAACTACCTCAAATTTCTGCTACCAAATCACAAATCTCATGCATCCAGACCCCCCTCCCCACCCTTCCCCAGGTCTGTGTAGTGGTGTCACTCATATCACCAAGGCCAGGCACCCTCTCCCCAACAGGGGTCTGGACCCCTTTCCCTCCTGCTTTCTCAGGACCCTTGCACTAAACCATCATCCCAGATCCCTCATTGTTTTCAATCTTTCTTTCTCCTGGCTTCTTCCAGTTGACCTTGGAATATGTTCAAAATTCATTAAACACAAAGAAATAAAGAATGGCCTTTCTACCTGTATTAACTAGGAAGTACATTTGACTGCCATTATGACCCAAAATAACTTAAGCTTGATAGATGAAAGTTTACTTGCCTGTCACATTCAGACCTAAGCAGCCCAGGGCCAGTGGGGTGGTACCACAGTGTCGGGGACCTCAGCCTCTTCTGTCTACCTGCTCCACCATCCCCAGGGTGTGGTTTCCCAGGGCGTGACCCTGGCCTGCGGAGCCTGTGATAACACACATTCCTGCCAGCAGAAAAGGGGAAGAGCGACAGGGACAATGGGGAGTCCTTGCTTCTAAGGGTGTGACTCCTAGTTACGGCCCAACAGTGATATGAGTGACCTCAGAAGCAGACCCTTTGGCCTCAGAGGCAGCTGTGCAATGATGGCAGCCTTGCCAACATCGTGACCGCCACCTCCCTAGAGTCCCTGAGTCAGAGCCACCGGTGAGCTGCTCCTGTTAACTATCAGATAACGAGTGTTTGTGGATTAGGGAGATCGTTTGTCATGCAGCAACCGATAAATATGATACTTTTTGTGCCATTTTCAAATTTTATGTAATGTATAGCTATTACTTTACAATCAGAAAAAAAAAACATTAATTGAGTAAATGCTTTATTTCACGTGATAATGGAAAATCTGTTCAGTCACCTTGTTACCGTCGTGCCTGGCACACTATACCAACTGCAATCAACCACGTTTCCCGTGCAAAGATGCCCGCCCCACCCCTGGGGCCTGAACTGGGGCTGATCTTAATTTTGGTTTTGCCAGGGACCCTGAACTTTGCAAAACATCCCATATAAAGCATGATTCTTTTTGTGTGAGTCAGGTCTTGCTTAAACAGTTAAAATACAAGTTTCTTTCCCTGGGAAACTGGGTAACTTTCAAACTTGGTTACTGTCTCCTATGTTATCTAAATTAATAATATTTGATTCCAACAGATTAGCTACACTGTGTTCACAAAGGAGTTTCTAAACATACAACATCATACATCGGAAACATATATTTTTCTTTTGAAGGCCAGGGGGCCTAGAAAAAAGTGTGGAGTGGTGGCATTACTGCTGTACCAGCTTTGCGGCTCTGGGACAAGTCACTTTGCCCCTTGTGACTTTAGTTTCCCCATAGGGAAAGTGGCAAGGATGGAGTATATAATGTCCCATGACTCTTAAAATCTGTCAAGCCATAGCCCTGCTTTAACCTGCCATGGAACTTAGAATCTTCGATGACAAGCCATCTCAAAGCCAGCCTGTGCCACCCACGTGAAGGACCCTGCTCTGTCCAGTAGAGGAGACCCTAGCCACAAGGGGCTATTTACATTTAAATGACTTGAAATGAACTAAAATGAAAATTTAATTTCTCAGCTGCAGTAGCCACATGTCAAATGCTCACTAGCCACATGAAGCCAGTGGCCAATGTGTCAGAGAGCACAGAGCTGTAACACTTCCATCATCACAGAAAGTCACCTTGGGCAGCCCTGCTCTAAGGTCTTACCTCTCAGGGTGGCCTGAGGGCTAGCCCGGAGCCCTTAGACATGCAGGGCCTTGGGTCCCTCCTCAGACCTGCCGAATCAAGATCTGCATGTTAACAGGACCGAGGGCTGCTGCCTGCATGTGTGCATCCGAGAAACACAGCTTTAAGGAGCCTTCCCCGCTGAGTAGGTGGCTAGAAGGACGGAGTGGAGCTTAATTGTGTGGCCTCTGTGTAGACCCTAGGGACGCATCGCCTGGTTCTCTTTTGAGCTTTGTGACCTTATCTTACCACACAGGAAAATGTGAGGCTATGACAAGATACAGCCATGATCATGGTGCCTAACACAGAGTAAATGCTCTTTAAATGATAGTTTTGCTCTGTTCGGGTGTGATGAGGTTTAAGCTCCCCGCGCGCCCCAAGCCCAGAGCCTACTGAGGAGCCAAGAGCGGCCCTTCCCCTCGCTGACACGGAGTGGCGCTGTGTCGCTAGCGTCCTTTCCTCTCCGCAGGCTTCTAGCTGGCTGCCCTTCAGGAAGCCAGACTTTGCCCTGAGACTTCCAGGTCTTTCTTTCAGATTACTAAACACCACCCGGCAGCCAGGACATCGGTCCAAGCATTCATCCGACAGATAATGGGAAAACAGGCCTCAGCTCTGTGCCTAGTTGGAATGCAAAAGTAAGGTCCGCACAAAGTGTTGAATAAGGGCTGTGTGAGAGTCAGAAGCAGGGGGCTCCTGGGAGAAAACGAGGGTGCAGAAGACTTAATGGTTTGTAAGTCAGCTTCTGAATGACCTGGGCTCCTCACCATACAGATTCAAGCTTTGTCTCTTTGACAGGCAAGAGCACACGTGCGTGCACCACTGTGTGGGGGGTGGGGGGCAGGGCGGGGACATTAGGAGATCAGGAGTCGGATGGTACACAGAGTAAATCTGTTAAAACACCTATTGCTGGGCTCCACCTCTAGAGTCTCCAATTCAGTGAGGTGGCCTGATAATTTGCACTTCTCACAGGCTCCCAGGCGATGCTGAGGCTCTGGTCCAGGACTGCCCTTTGCACTCCACTGCTTTAGGCTTAAGGCTCGCTCGGAATCCGTCTCTTGGGGGCTTCCCTGAGTGGCTACTAAACCCGTGCTGCCCACAGCCTCACCTTCCCTGCCCAGGCAGCTGGGACCCCTCTCAACACTTTCCAGTTCAGCACCCGCAAGCAGCTGAAACTGGCTGTGAAATCTTGGCTAGGGGACCTGTATTGATTCTGTTCTCAAAGCCTTTCAAGTGGCCGCTGCCGCTGTGATCTCCCTGTAATGCCCGGTTACCAAACTTGGCCGCTTCCCTGACCGGCTATCGGCTATCGGAGATTCGTGTCTTTCTAGAAAGAAACCCAGACCTCTTGGTCACTCGGGTCAGCCTTGTGTTTATCTGAAAACCCCAAGGTCTCAGGGGTCAGCACCTTTCACCAGGTTATTTAACAGCCACGCAGATAATGGCTAAGTGGCGTGATCGAGGACCCGTGTCTCATCTCTACCTTCTTTTCCACCGTCAGTTAACAAATATTGATCGTGACCCGCTGTGTGCAAGTGTAGAACAAAACCACACAGAGTGTTCTCCGGACATTTTACAGTTCAGAGCTGCCTGTTGACTAGGTCAAGGGTAAAGGAAGGAAGATAACCTTAGCTGAGGCCGGCACCATTCTCGCCAACATTTAAAACAGGTCCGTTTTTCTGGCCTGGTGCATCATTGAACTCCTGTGGTAGCTGAACTGTTTGGTAGTCCTGTGGCTCAGAGAGGGCTCCAGGGCGGCGCGGGGGGGGGGGGGGG
>PVJD01006098.1:0-50102 GCA_004026545.1 Mormoops blainvillei | reverse complement strand
TTTTCTAATTTTTGTGGAAATAAGACCGTAGTCAAAGAACGTTTTGAAATGTGACTTTTGCAGTTTACTAAAAATTATGCAAGCAGAAATGAGGGGAGGAACCACCAACCCAAAGTGGTAACTACTTTTTCTCAGTTTTTAAGTCAGCATTTTATGGGTTCTCATTTACATAAGAGTCCCTCCAAGATCCCCTCACCCACATACCTCACACCGACTTTTCCAGGAATGATGTTAGGATTCACAGAGAAGGGAAGTCTTATACTTAGAAGAAAATAAACTTTTATTACATGTTAGAAAAACAATTCAAGTAGATATTTTGAAAGCAGTTAGAGTAATAGTAAGCAAGGTAAAATATATTCTTGAAAGCGATTCTATATAAACCAAGAAGAATCTCAATGAATAAGATAAAGCAAAAAGAGCTCAGAGGTACATAATAAATTTAATTTTAAAAAGGGGTCATGATCATTAGGGAATTGCAAATAAAAACAACAATGAGATACCACTATTAGAATGGCTAAAATCCAAACCACTGACAGTTCCCAATGCTAACGAGGATGTGGAACAACAGAAACTCTCATTCATTGCTGCTGGGGATGTAAAACGGTACAGCCACTGTGGAGGACAGTTTGGTGGTTTCTTACAAAGTTAATGATACTCTTATCATGTAATCTAGCAATAATGCTTCCCTGGTATCAGATGAGCTGAAAACGTATGTCCACATAAAAACTGTACACAGATGTTTATAACAGCTCCATTCATAACTGTGAAAACTTGGAAGCAACCAATATGCCCTTCAGTAGATGAATGGATAAAGGGTGGTACAGCCAGACGATGGAACATTATTCAGCTCTTCAAAGAACTGAGCTATCAAGCCTTGAAAAGACATGGAGGAATCTTAAATGTACATGACCAGGTGAAAGAAGGCAATCTGAAAATGCTACATCCTAAATGCTTCCAACTATATAACCTTCTGGAAAAGGCAAAACTATGGAGACAGTGAAAGGAGCAGTGATCGCCAGGGGTTGGGGAGAGGGAAAAAAGAATGGGTGAAACGGAGGGTTTTTAGGGCAGCGAAGCCAGGCTGTACAGCACTATGATGGCAGAGTCGTGCATGGCATTAGACATTTGTCCAAGCCTGTAGAATGTACAGCACCACGAGTGAACTCTAATATAAACTATGGACTTTGGATCATGATAATGTGCCAGTGTAGATTCATAGATTGTGACAGATACACCACTCTGGTGGGGGACATTGGTAGCGGGGGAGGCTGGGTATGTGTGAGTGCAAGAGTATATGGGAACTCTCTGTACCTTCAGCTCAATTTTGCTGTAAACCAAATACTGCTCCAAAAAATAAAGTCTTTTTTAAAATGGAGGATCATGGTCTTCATTCACCTTTTAAGCTTTTTGAATATCTGACATAAAGTTTTTTTAATTACGAGAGGGGCTTGATTATTGTCCTCATTACCATGGCTTGAATTACTCTTTTAAAATACTATTTTAATGCCTGTATACATACAATGCTCGTGTAGAAATGCACCATACTTTATTTATTTAATTATTTCCTGGAATTGGGATAACTAATTTATTTCCTTTGGGTTTGTGTGTTGCTATTGTAAATAATACTGCATTTGTACCTAATACTCACTGAGGGCTGACTCTGTGCCGGGCACTGTGTTAACAGATATTTAATCTGGACAACGGCCCTAAGCTGTTTTGCAATGCTCATGTGTATCAGTGGGGAAACAGAGGCCCAGAGAAGTTGAACGGCAGGGACAGGATTTGAACCACACAGTTTGGTTCCAGCACCTGTGCTCAAATCCAGCATCTGCGTTTAAGTGTGTTTCTGGTTATTCCTTCTATTCTGGGAGAGGAATTCTCAGATAAAAAGGACATGCACGTTCTTCTCACATCACTTTACATGCGTTCGGGCTGCTCTCCAGAGAGCGGCACGGTTCACCCTCCTTTGGCCGAGCCGAAGGGGCAGGCTCATCCCAACCTCACCCACACCGAATATTGTATTTGTTCATATTTTCATCTGATAGGCTGAAAAATTAGATTTCATTATGGTTTGAATTTTCATTTCTTTGATTTCTAGTGCACCAAAGTGTTTTTCTTAGGTTTACTGGTAATTTTTTTTCCAGCAAATTAGCTGATGTGTGATTTGTATTTATTTCCCATTAAGGTTTTAATGTGTTTTTCTTAGAGAGTTGAATAATTCCTTACACATTGACCAGCAAGACTCTGCCTGTTATATTTATTGCAACTATTTTTCTCAGTTTATGAACTTTGTTGTTGTATTCAAGGCATTGTGTCACGTTCGGTCATTTTCCATTTTTGTATAGTGAACTCTATTTTTTTCTCTTACCTTGTTTTCTTTTCCCCATTACTCCTCAGATAGCAGTGAGCCAAAGAGGGGCAGTTTTCCCCTGGAGTCAAGGCTTGTAGAGCAGGTCCGATCCCTTCTTCCTTCTCTGGATCTACAGGTCCCCAAAACTCACACTTAACACACAAACCTTCCAGAGGTTTCCACGGTAGCCCGTGTTCTGGCAGTGATGGCGAGCTCGAGGCTCCCTGGTAAACCAGGTGTTTGTGAAGTGGGAACTGTCATTGTTCTAGAAGGATTTTAACACAGACAGTTGAAACATAGTCGTTTCCCATCCTTTAAGGACCTACATAGGCATGAAGGTCAACTACTGCCCTAACTTCAAGAGAAGCTGGGAGAGGGGGCCTGAGCTCAGCAGTGGTCTTCACCACGTGGTCTTTGCCTCCCATTCAGATGGGAAGGATTTCCCACACCCAGGAAGGGAACTCAGAGTCTGGGCAGCCAAAAATTCAACAAATGTCCCTTTGAGTGGAAGACAGCCAATCAGCCTTTGAGGCTGTGCCCGCTGATCAGAGGTGGAAGGTGTTCAACGGGAAATGGGGGCTCCAACCCCGAGAAACAGGGTCTCCGAAAGGCAGCAGTAGGGCTTTCAAAAGAAGCTTTATCCCAGTGATTTCTAATCAGGGACAATTTTGGCAATGTATGAGGACATTTTGAGTTGTCACAACGCGGTGTGGGGGTGCCACTGGCATCTGGTGGGTAAGGTCAGGGATGCTGCTAACCATCCTGCCATGCGCAGGACACCCTCACCCTCCACCCCTGCCCCACCCCCAGTGAAGAATTATCTGAACAAAAATGTCAACAGTGCTGCAGTTGTGTAACCTGCATATGCAGAGGTCCTCAAGGTCATGCCACTCATCAGGTTTGTCGGCTCACAGATTTCAGGGCCCAACCACTCCTACAGCCAGAACAGGACAAAGGAACAGTGTTTGGAAAGGGCAACATAGGTCTGCCATCCTCAGCAGCTAGAACTCTGGGGCGGGTTATGATAACTGAGACTTAGGGACAAGACTGGGTAGGGAGTTGCTTGCAAACTTAACTAAGTACGGGATGCTGGCATAGGCAGATGCCAGCGATGGGGCCGATGGCCTGAGAGACTGCGGTCGGCTGGCACCAGAGGTGGGGGCCTAGACTTTAGCACTGGGGAGGAGAGAGACGAGACAGAAAATTCAGGTGGACTGTCAGTTTCCAGTCAGACCTAAAAAGCAATCACAACTCAGTCCTTGACTCTGGTCTCAGTTCGATTGGAATTTCCTTAAACATGTCATGGGGGGGCGGGGCCAGGGGAGCAACTGCGGTCTCCAGGGGGCAGGAGTTTGTATAATCAGAAAAAAAAATAAATCTGTTTGTTTTCATAACACGAGAGGCAGAAATAAAAGTTCAGCCTAATCTTGGTTGGTGGGATGTTGTTTTAAAAAGTACAGAGAATCCTGATGGAGACTTAACTTCTCCAAGTTCTCTCTGGCTTCTGATAGGTACCCAGATGGTCCTAACTTTCACGGCATACCTTATGTTTGTAAAATGCTTTTTCAAAAACACTTTAGGGCTCTCAGCAACGTTTAGCATCTCAGCAGTCCTGTGAGAAGGGCACTAGCATTTCCGTCTGACAAGGAGACAAAGGCACAGAAAGGTCAGGTGGCTCATCCACGGCCACAGGGCTGGCTGGCGACTGCTGTCCGCCCCACAGGCCCCCATCCTCTTCTTCCGTAGGAAGCAGTGAGGTCAGCTCCAGGGGTGTGAGAACACGCAGGCACTGTGAACTGAGCCCTTTTCCTTTCTTGTTGTTCTACTTTGCGGTGAGCACGCCCTCCTCCTCCTGGCTGCCCGCTTCCCCGTCGGGAAAAACAGTTTCTTAGTAGCTGTCCACTTACAATTTTTCTCACGTGGCCGGAAGCTCCTTAGTAGCTGCTCTTTGTGAAAGGCTGAATGAAAGCCAAGGAGGAGTTTGCCATAGACACGAAGACTCAAGTATGGAAAGAAAGCCACTGAATTGGCTTCCATGTAAGGCTTCATAGACGGTCCTGATGTTTGTTTTACTAAATTGATGCTACTTGTTATTGGGGACATTTGTTTGTTTCACTTTTTTCTTTTCGAGATCTATTTCTTTTAATCCTAGGTTTATTGTTAAAAATTGTTTGGAGTTATTAATAATCCATTCAGGGCTGTTCAAGGGACAACTATTTTAGCATTGGAAAATATTTATATATGACTTAAGAGTTTATTATCCTGGGTCTAACAATAAAATAATAACAAGAAATAGTTTCCATATAGTTATTGTGCATTTATTTATGTTCACATTGCTTTTGAGTTGGATCTCATTAAATTATTTCAGTAGTCTGGGGTGTTTCAGCAGTAAATTGGCACTTACTTCACCTCCAAGTCAGCTGAGTTCCCTTTTTTGCAACTGGTGCTCCTAAAAGCTGAGACTCTTAATCTGCAAAAATAGGGGTTTTTTTTTAACAGCTTCGTTGAGGTAAAATTGACATGCAATGAACTACACATATTTAAAGTGTGCCATTTGATAAGTTTTGACAAAGGTATCCCCCCATGAAACCACCTCTACAATCAAGATAACATCTACCTCGCCCCCCATAGTTTTCTCAAGCCTATTTGTAATTTCTCGCTCGTGTCTCTCTCCCTTTCCTCCCTCATTCCCCAAGCAACAACTGATTTGCCTTTTAGTTTGCATTTGCTAGGATTTTATGTAAATGGAATCACACAGTATGTACTCTTTGGCTTATTTCACTTAGCATAATAATTCTGTGACTTATCCATGTTGCTCTGTTGTATCAATAGTTCATTCTTTTTTTATTGCTGAGAGCTATATTTCATGGTATAAGTCCAATTTGTTTATCTAGCTATGTCTCTGTCAAGGAACATTTGGATTGGTTCCAGTTTGGGGTTATCACAGCAAAAGCTACTATGAACATCTGTGTACACGTTTTGTGTGCACACGTCTTCTTTTCGTTCGATTAAATACCCAGGAGTGGCATGTCTGGGTCTTACGGTGGGTTTATATTTAACATTTTAAGAACTTTCCATATAATGAGAAGGGAAAGAAAAAAGAAACCATAAACTCTTTTTCCAAACATTTTACATTCCCACCAGCGGTGTTGGAGAGTTCTGGTTCCTCCACGTCCTTGCCAAATCTTTGTAAGACCGATTTTTAAATGTTAGACGTTCTGATGTGTGTGTAATGATATATCATTGTAGCTTTAAATTTGCATTTTTCAAATGGCTAATGGTGTTGAGCATCTTCTCATGAGCTCATTTATGGGTATCTTTCTTGATGAAACGTCCGTTTAAATCTTTGCAAAAGTACACTTTCACACAGCAATTTGGTGCCCTGTGCGATGGAGTCATCAACAACCACAGTGCCATGGGCTTACTGCTTGAGACACTGATTCCACCCCTCTAAGTGTGCAGTCAAAATCTAGGATCAGCAAAAGCTGACACTTATTACAGGGTGCTTATGACATGCCAAGCCCTGTGCTGAGCGCTTTATGCATCTTAATTCATTTAATCCTCACAACCTACAAGAAGTCCTGGACACTCTTTGATTGGACCACTTTATTCCATCCCTGGCCAGAAGGATGGGCCTGGCCACGTGGCTGCACAGAAGCGCCTCTGCACTGCACAACTGTAGGAGGGCTCATTCACCTAGACTCACTGCTAGCTCTGGGACTAAGGAAGTCCCTTCACATATCCAGGTCCCAGTTTATTCATTAGTCAGGTAAAAGTAGCAGGTCCCTGAGGCTCCGTCTAGTATTATGGATCTAGAGCCACATTGTTCTATGACTCAGTTGAAATAATATTTTACTGGTTTGGCTGTGTTTCGGTGAAAGGCTCCGCGAAGCCGCGTAAGCCCTTTTTGGTCTATGATCGTCCTCCTTCAGAAAAGCAAGTGGGTGTGAGGTCTTCTTTAAAAGAAGAAGTAGAGAAGCCCAAAGAAATTAAGATATGAAATTAGTACATTATGAAAATTCTCAGTTCCACGTGGCTACTGGTTTTACTCTATTTTGGGCAACAAGCTAGCTGCAACGTGGCCACAGCTTGCTGGGCGTTCACTCTGTGCTTGGAACTAAATGTTCTAGGTTTCTCCTAGGGACCTGCATGGAATAGTTAGTTCATACCTGTTGTTTCTTCCCATTTTATCAATGAAGAAAAAATAAAGTCTGGAAAGATTATGGAAGTTTCCCAAAGCCACACATTTTTTGAATGTCAGCATCTGGATTCAAACCTGTTTGCTAGGTTCCAAATTTTTACTTTGAATCAGTGTTCTGAATCACCCATTTGTCAGAGTCTGTGCTGGAGCCTGTAGATTCTTAGTCAGAGCTCCTAATTCCGTGGAGGAATAGTTTCATGTATGCAAGGACATGGGTGTTTTAGAGAAACAGTCAAGTTTATAATAATTTTGTATTTGGAAGTTGCATTTTTTAACAAAATACAGAAAATAAAATTCAATAAAATGTTCTTGGCAAATGGGGATATACAGTTAAGAGGTGTCTCTCAATGAATCAGAATCTTGGGTGGAGAGTGACTTTCAGATTTTTATGTTCATCCAAGGAAGACATATTTTTCCCTGGCTGGTGTGGCTCAGTGGATTGAGCACCGTCCTGTGAACTGAAGGTCGCTGGTTCGGTTCCCGGTCAAGACCCATGCCTGGGTTGCAGGCCAGGTCCCTGGTTGGGGGAATGCGAGAGGCAACCAATCGATGTTTCCCTCACACATGGATGTTTCCCTCCCTCTTTTTCTCCCTCTCTTTCCCCTCTCTCTAAAAATAAATAAATAAAATCTTTTTTAAAAATAGGAGACTTTCTTTTTAAAGCTAAAGAACACAAATGTATGAAATTATTGCCAGGTTTTATTTCAATCACTGTGTGTATTTTTCCCCAGTCTCTATTTCACTGCCCAGGGCTGTGTGTGCTGATCAGCCTTTCACAGGGAGGCCTGTTGACCAGTAGGGAGCGCTGAAGATTTCAGGGGAGCCCAGTCTCTGGAGGCAGCAGTCTGTGAACTGTGACTCCGGCAGCCCGTCCTCCCAGCCTGGCCTTCTGGGTCTTTGTTCAACCCTGGTGTGACAGGAAGCACACAATGCAAAAATGATCAAAGAGCCCTTCCTCTGGGTCATTGCAGGAGATAAAAGTTTTCATCTGAAAATACCATCTTAAGGAAGGAACGCCATGCAAGTCAATGGATGACTGATCCCGTGGCCAAGAGTAAGCAAAGCAGCCCACTCTCTGGGCGTGGGGCCCCATCTCTTGGTAGTGGTAGAATCATGAATGATGTTCTTGTCTTCCAGCTGGTCAATGGGTGGCTCCCTGACCTATTTACCTGCAGGTCTAGATTTTGTGTGTGTAAAAATGGAGATTTTTTTTTTCTGGCCTCGGTTTAAACTGGTGCCTGCTACCCATAAATCCTACCTGATTCTACCTATGAACTCGGTGGGAATCGTTAGTGTGGTTCACCAAATACCTTTATTCTTCCTCCTGGCACATGTAGGATTATACTTCCCTCCCCTTGGAACATGGCTATATCACTTGCATTGGTGAGTGGAAGGGAATGGAACTGAGGTATGTGAGCGTCAGGCAGGAGTTTGAAGAGCCAGTGCACAATTCACAATCTATCTCATTCTGGCAGCGCAACTGGCAACATCAGGTCTGGGGGCAGCTCCCTCTGTCAGCCTGGGTCTCTGAGTGATTGTTATGAGCTGAGTCCCCCTGTGGATGCCTGATGGACATGAGGCACGAGGAAAAAAAAAACAAAAACAGAAAAACTTTGTTTCTTTAAGCCACTGTGACATTGGGGATATTTGTTACTACAGCAGAATCTAGTGAATCCTAACTTATACAAACTCCTACACACTCCAAGACTGGTACGACCACACACCTCAGAAATTAATTATACACTGTTTTCTTTTAAATGCCATTATTTCAGGCTTGCCCCTACGACTGAACTGCTCATGTGTTTGAAACCAAGCCCCACATCTTATGTTTTGACACCTTTCACAATAGTTGAGGGTAATGGTTAAGTGCACTGGCGGCCTCAGAGTCAAGCAGAACTGGGTCCAAATCCCAGATCTATTCATTATAGCCTTATATATATGATATAATCGAACTGAACCTTAGTTTCCTTGTCTCTAAAATGGTAATGACAACGTCTACCTCCTAGAATTGCTGTGAGATTGTGTCCCTGGCCCTTAGCCAGGAGCCTGGCGCACAGTAAAAGCTTAATGATTCAACTCTGACAGTGCTGAACACACGGGGGTGCCAAAATGCTGCCTGACTGGCCCCCTTGTTAGCGAAGTCTTCCAACTTGGGGCCAGGATTCATAGCAACTTATATGTCATCCCTTACAGTTGACAAGTCCTCAAGTATTTGGAGACAGCTCTCATGCATACCCTCAATCACATTCTTTTAACGTCACCTCATCAATCAAAGCCACTATGACCGACCACATCACACCTACTAAGATGGCCATAATCAAAAAGTCAGGAACAGCAAGTGCCGGCAAGGATGTGGTGGAGAAATTGGAACTCCCATACACTGCTATGGGGATGTAAAATAGTGCAGTAGTTTGGGCAAACACCCAGGGTTTCCTCCATAAGGTATTACATGACCCAACGATTCAACTCCTAGGTGTATTCACATCAGAATTAGTTAAAATAGCCAAGAAATAGAAACAACTTAAACAGCATCATCATCATCAAAGCACAGGTGGGCACCTCTATGTGTGGAAGGCTTTTCTAGCTCCAGGATATATAATATTCATGTGGCGGGTATGGTTAGAAACTTATAACAAAAGGCAGCAATGAATTCTGCAGACATGGCTGACGGGGTAAGCAGCACTTCTCTTAAAGAATCTGGTTATCAGAAAGGGCAGAGCCTCTTAGAAAAGCTCTGTGGGGAGCAGCCCAGTCCTGACCTCTCCAGGCACCTGAAAGGTGGATTCAGCTGCGCCTCAACTGGAAGCCTACGCAAACACATTCGCAGTTCAACCAGGAGGTTCTGAAGCCAGATTCTTGCGTGGACTAAAGAGGAAGGCAGGTGGGCTATTAGAAGTAGAAAGATAGCAGGAAGGCAAAGCCAAACGAGGTGACACATTAGCCACACTGAGGTTGTCTCTGAAAGTCAATGGCGGCCACTCTATGAATAAGTCAGTCAGTGTTCAGTGGTGGATTCACCTCTCTTTGCTTATTTCATAGTGCTCACCCTGGGGTATCAGACAATGCTCGCTGCTGCCAGTTTTCAAAATATGCTCCCTGGCCACCAACATCAACTGAGAAATGGGGGTGGGGGCAAGCCTGAGATTTAACAAGCCCTCCAGGTGATTCTGAAGCACATGAAAGTTTGACAACTACTAGCTTTTACACCATCTGTGCTCCTCTCTTTCTCACTAACTGGGCCCTGGTTTTGTTTGCTGTGACAGGTGCATGGGCTGTCTTGCAGCTGGAGTCACCATGTCACATAGTTCTGCCAAGTGCGATGCAAATTAAAGTCACTGAGTGGAGTTTCTGAGAAAGCTCTGCTGGTCTGTAGCTCTTATGCACTGTCCTTCTTCCTCTTCCTGCCTGAACTGTGGACAAAGTGCTGGAGGGTGTGCAGCCATCTTAGAAGCATGAGCACAAGGGCCACAGCTCAGGGTGGGGAGCAGAAAGATGGAAGGAGCCAGGGCTGCCGAGAACATGAGGGGCCGCCGCCCCTGCCCTCGCCTGCACACCTCTAGTCTAGACTAGCGATGCTAGGAAATGTTAACCCCTAATTTTTATGAGCCACTACTTTCCAGATTCCTGTAATTTGCAATGGAACCCAATCTCAAACTGGTGTACCTGGGGACAGGGAGTTCTGAAAACACCTTAGTTGGAGAAAACGTGTGAGACTTCTCTCTTGCTGAAACCAAGCACATGGACCATTGTATAGATGAGGTGCCAAGGTTAAGAGCTAGATTCCTGGTTTCATTTCCCTGATACCTGCAGTTGGCAAGCTGAAAATCCAGGAGGGCTGATGGTGTGGTTCCCATCCAAGTCTGAACGCTTCACAACCAAGAGAGTTGATGGTGTAAGTTCTGGTCTGACAGCCGAAAACCTTGAGACCCAAGAAGAGCTGATGTTTCAGTTGGAGTCTAACGACAAGAAAAGACCTAAGTCCCTGCTCTATCAGCCAGACAGAGGAACTCCCGCTTGCTCGTGGGAAGGTCAGGCTTTTTGTCCTATTCAGGCCTCCATCGGATTGGATGAGGCCCACACACATTAGGGAGGACAATCTGTTTTACCATCAACTGATTCAAATGTCAGTCTCATCCAAAAACACCATCACAGACACACCCAGGATAGCATTTGACCAAACACCTGGGCACCCATGGCCCAGTCAAGGTGACACATAAAATGAATCACCACAGTGCCTCATGGGTTGGCAGTGACCCATGAGTGGCCCTGCTATTCCCCTACCAAAAACCTGGCCCTCATCCTTAAACTTTCTGTGACACACAACCATCACTTCCCACTGACTGATTCCTGGCCCAGGTCACCATCATCTCTCACCTGTGAGAGCTGGGAACACTGACTGATTTCCCATCCTCATGCTTCAAAGAGTGACACTCGTGGCTTCCCGCACCCTACTTACTCCCCCTGGGCTGACGGGTGTTCATCTTTCCATTGGCTGGAGCCAAATAGTGAGTAGACCACAGTAAGTGCCAGGGATTCGGCCTCTTATTTCCCTCCTCATCCTAGACCAGAGCGAGGCAGTGCTTTTGGTTGGGGAGGCTGTCTCAAGGCCCAGGCTGCAGGGAGCAATTAGGCAGAGAGTGCTAGGAAACCCGTTTGGCCCTCACAACCAGGCACATTCTCCAATAGCTTCTTCAGAAATGAATGTGACATCTGACCCTCACTAGGTGGCCTCCTGAGGTTGGAGGGGGGGGAAAGAGTGCTATGCGTTGACCCCGTAAACCCCAAGAGCCAGGAGTACTGCTCTAGACTTCTAATAGGTTTTGATTTCCTTTTTCCACACTGTGGCCAAAGCGATTCTCTGGCGTGCAGATCCAGTTGTCTACTCTCCCTGCCCAAAACTGTGCTGTGGTGTCCTGCTACCTTCAAGATAAAGCCCAGCTCTTTGGTAGGGCCCGGAGAACACTTTATGATCTGGTCCCTGGCTGGCTCTACAGACTCACCTCTCCCCGCTTCCCCTCCACTTCCCCTCTTGCCCTCTCTGCTTGCTGGGACACCATGGAATTGTGCCACTGAGACCTCCTGCTGCGGAGAGCAGAGCTGACTGACAGCCTCAGCTACCACTGCTTCTGATGCTTCACTGTGTTCACGCAAAGGCCATGCATCCCCTGAGCCACTCCTAAGTAAAGACTGAGCCCAGCAGGTTCTAGATCAGACCCACTTCTGCCCATGGTTGATTCCTCTGAAGGACGACTTGGGCTCAGGGACTTCCCATCAGCCTGGTTGAAATTTTTAGAAACTGTTCTGCAGCCTGAAACTCCTCCCCCGATTCCTCCTTCCTTCCTCAGCTCCTTTCACAGGTATCAGACCTGAATCATGGTTGAAAATCTCCCCCTGCTACTTCCTCTTCCTTCCCTTTATCCTTCACAGGAATGTTTTCCCAAGGAGTCTCTTGCATGTCTAATCCCTTCATGGCTTCAGCTGCTCTGAGGACCCAAACTAACACTTGACCTATCAAATTACTTCCCATAAAGTTCTACTCTCCTCCCCCAGCCTTTGCACATACTTTTCCTTCCATCTGGAAGACTGTCTCTTCTCTTCCTGACCCTGTCCTTGGCTAACCCCTAGTCCTCCTTCCTGATCCAGCCTAGAGGCCGTTTCATTCATCAGAAACATTTATCGAGGGATCACTGTGGCCCAAACATTTTTCTCTGCAGTGGAGACGCAGTAAGGAACAAAGAGTGAGTAGATCAAGTTCCTACTCTCATCACGCTCATATTCTGGTAAGTTAATGGTCAATGAACATATTTCCAAAGCAGAGCTGTAGTATTACGGTGGAGACTGTAAGTACCATCAAGAAAATAAAGCAGGATAAGGTATAGAATAATGAAGGGGGTGGGCTGGGAGGGGTAATTTTAATTAGAAAGGTCAGGGAAGGCTCCTTGGGAGAAGGTGACGTTTCAGCAGAGTCCTGAGTAACAGGGGGGAGTGAATCATGCAGATAACTGGGGGAAGTGACAGGAGGGAGGCCGCTGGGCTGACAACCCCAACTCTGAGGTCCCTAGCAGAGTGCAGGTGTGCTACTTAACTCATCTGCCTCCCCCCTGGACAGTGACTCTGAGGGCAGGGGCCCTGCTTGCCGGGGTAATAGGTTAGCACTCTATCCCCAGAGGCTGGCACGGTGGTCGGCACTCAGTTAAGTGCTAACAGCAGATGCATAGTCATGGTAATAGCTGTCAGTGAAAGGAGCAGTTGCCTGGCTCTGTGCTAAAGGTTTTATGGGTATTTCTCCCTTAACATTCCTAAGGGCAAAGTCAGTAGCATTACCACCCCCAGTGTATAGGGCCACAATGGGCACCATCACGCTTTCTCTGCAGGCACAGAGAGTTTAAGTCACTCACTGGCTCTACAGTTGAAAATGTATTAGCAAGTATAGAAAAAGGAGTTAGGCTTTGAACCCAGCCAGGCTGAGCGGCTAGCTATCGCACCCGATGGCCCCTGCCGTTTCTAACTTGAGGCTGGGCTGGAGTGCACCAGGCCCTCAGCTCAGGGGCAGGAAGCATCCAGCCCGGTGATTTCCAAGGCACAGTTCGGACCAGAAGTTCCCAGACTGTAGACTCGAAGGAACCTTCAGGAAACCCGCCCCATCCCTGGCACGCAAGGAGACTGAGCCAGAGGGCCGGGATGAGGTCAAGGCCGCCTTGCTGTTTGCGCTTTCCCACTCCGTAGCCCAAGCTTAAACTTGACAGTGAGGATTGCCAAAGTCACTTGAGCAGGGGCATGGCACCACCCAACTGAGAATACATGTTGTTGTGAAGACGGTTACGTAAAGAGAGGGTGCAGCCGATGGCCCGGCACTGCCCACGCCCGGCTGGAGCCCTGCCTCAGTGATGTCAGCGTCCTGGCCACACTGGGAAGCCTGGCAGCGCCCGTTTGCTCTTTGCCGTAAGTCCTGCTGTTCTGCTTGCTGCCATGCCAACTGGCTCCCGTGTGTCCACCACTCCCTGCCACCTGGGCCGTGTCTCTAGTGCTCCTGGCTATACCAGGCACTAGTCCCTTGTACCAAAGACCCAGAGTTGGAAACAGTGGGAGATGCTGCAACCAGTCCCACCGTTTTACAGAAGCGAAAACTGAATTTCGGAGAGATGCCGTGACTTGCCCAGGGTCTCGAGGCTGGTTGATGGCAAAGCCTAGGCGAGGCCCCCACCTGTGGTTTCTTCCTCCTTGCCTGACTGTTGCCTCCGGTTCAACTCACTTCTCCCATCCCCTCATGCTGCTGCCCTCTCCAGACCTGGAGACATCCCTCACTGCCGCTTGCCCTAGAGCCCACACTAGTGCCACCTGCCATTGCTGCTGCACAAGGTAGCAGGGACCTCCCCAGCGCCTCTCAGCCTTCACTCTTACGCCCTCCACTCCATCCTCCACTCTGAAGCCAGAGCGAATTCCCAAAAGCCAGGTCAGGTTAGCCACTGCTCTGCTCAAAAAAACTCCTGATAATTACCCAGTTGATGGGTCCTCAGCATGGCACCTGGTCGTCTCCAGCCCAGCCCCTCGCTCCTTTAGCAGGTTTATTCCCAACACATCCCTTGTGCACAGCTGGTATTGCAGCCACAAAGCTCACCTAACCCAAAGCTGCTATGAAAGTCAAAAACTATCCTATTGTGCGCAGCACCTGAGGCATAATAAAAGCTCAGCCAACGCGGGCTGCCCTGGTAGGCTGGGCACTTCCCCGCCAGCCTGCCTTCTAGAGCCCACCTGTGTTGGCTGATGGGTGAGCTCAGCTCTGCTCTGCAATCCAGGAGACATGCCCTTAACCATGACCTTGGCCAGGCCCTCAGCTCTCCAGTTCCAGATCACACCCTTCAAGACAAGGGCTAAAATGAAGAACACCTGCCCTGCCCAGTATTTCTCAGGGATTTTGGGGGGGTAGAGGGTGATAGAGAAAATTTGAGGTAGTACATATGGATTGGTCATGTAATTCATTAGTATTTTCCGTCCCCTGAGAGCAGGGGAGACAGCGTCTCCTTGGGTCCCTACAGATATGCTGCATGTCTCAACTTAGGACTGAGGAAGGATGCCAGAAATATTCACCTCACGGCTCCAGGAGGATAACCGGCGGTAGATGCTGTTTGTGTTCTAACCACTTATTACCACATGTAGGTACTTGCAGTTTCACAGGTGAAAGCACGAGGGGCCTACTTTCATGAACTCATTGTTCTGTACTATATCCAGAGGTGAGAGGTGAGCCCCCCCATAGCCATGGGGGTGGCCTCTATCAGCCTTTGTGATGCAGACAGATTCCAACCTGCACCAAGGACCTGGCGGCCATTGGTTCATTAAGTTGTTCATCCATCCATCCATCCATCCATCCATCCATCCATCCATCCATCCAAACACTGATTTTGGCTCTACCCCTTGTGTACAGCCTTGTGTATTTGAAGGTGGGGCATCTGAGAAGTGATTCGGTTAGGAGGCCACGAGGGTGGAGCCCCCATGGTGGGGTCTATGCCCTTGTAAGAAGAGGATGCAGTAGGATGTTGACCGTCCACAAACCAGGAGGAGGACCTTCACGAGATACAGACTCTCCTGGCACCTTGACATTGGACTTAAATACGTGTTGTTTAAGCCACCAAGTCTGTAGTATTTTTTTTATAGCAGCCCAAACTGACAAGACAAAGAATAAGGAAAATCAGAAAAACAAACTAACTTTCCCAAACTCATTTTGATCCTTCCTTCCTCCCTCCTTCTTTCCTTCCCTCCTTTTTCATTCCTGGAGGATGTATAGAGAGTTGCTATAAGATGATAAATTATAAATAAGGTGAACTCAGTCCTTATTTTTACTTTTATTGGAGTTAATGAGGTTATGAAATATTTCAAACATATGGAAGATTATGAAGAATAATGTAACAGTCACCCAAATAACCATCACTCTCTCCAATAGACATTAACCTTTGGCCATATTTGCTTTAAGTGGGGGGGGTGTGTTTGATTTCTTTTTTAAACAAGATGTTACAGATCCAGCTGGCGTTGCTTCCCTCGGCCTGTTGTACCTCCGTTCTCTAACAGCTCTCCCCAGCTAGTATGCAGTGTTTGGGCAGGTTTGGGGCTTTTACTACCTAGTTTTAGCCCAATAAACAATGCATAGCAGTCTTTTTTATAGTTTTGGATCTTAGACACATGATATCATAGCACATACATCCTTTTGCAACTTGCTTTTAATTTTATTGGATTTTTTAAAAATCGTATGTGTGATAGATACTGGTTTTAACAAGTCAAGCAACACAGTCATGAATAAAGGAAAAACTAACCCCGTCTATTTGCCTCCTCCAATCTCACCACCCAAGGTAACCACTGTCAACAGGAGACAAACATCTTTCCCCAACTTT
Source organism: Mormoops blainvillei (assembly GCA_004026545.1). NCBI lineage: Eukaryota > Metazoa > Chordata > Mammalia > Chiroptera > Mormoopidae > Mormoops > Mormoops blainvillei. The sequence continues at coordinate 34,168 of PVJD01006098.1, read as the reverse complement.
CCTTCTGCTAACAAAAACACACACAGGAACTCCACCATCAAAGGTCCAATGCTGACGGTAAGGCCAAGGAAGCCTCCAGAGAGGCTGGCCACACAGCAGATGTTGTCTCACTGGTGCTATGGAGTGAGGGGAAGGGAGGCCAGAGGCTAGGGAGGAGGTGTGCAACTTTCCTGGCTGTTAAGACACTGCCTGCAGGTCTCGCGACCCACACCCCTCTCATGACAGACCCTGTGGTCTGAAAAACATCCAGGGTCAGTGGATAAACAGCACCCTTTCTATTGAGTCCTTGGACTGGCACATGGGAAGGGTCTGTCACTGTCAGAAGGGCAAGCCATGTAACCTATGTAATGAAGGGACCACAAGACCTCTGCAGTCCTTTCTGATTGATGATTGTCACCCAGATTGTTCTAGCTGAAAGCTGACCTGCTGGGGGGTGGGGACGTCTGATGTATTAAAGAAGCCTTTGAGAGGCCAAGCTGGGGTTAGCTGTGGCCGAGAAGGGGCTCACGGATGATTTGTTTTCTGACCGTTCCATGAACCTGGAATGAGGACACAGAATGCCAAGAAGTTTCCAAGTTGGTTTACAAAAAAAAAACAAAAACTTTTTAACAGTGAATAGGACCAGACATGTTATGCTCAGAGTTGGACTGGAAATTTTTTTTCCTGCCAAAAAAACCAGTCAATAATTAGAGCTTAAGTTTCTTTTTTTTCAAAATGAGTTTCATGTCACTGCAAAGCAGTAAGAGAATGTGAAACCCGACGGAGCTCCATTTTGGAGTTCAAATTTTCCACCCTTGAGGCTGTAGTAGCTTGGAGAGAAATATAAATGTTGCTGGGGCTTGGAAACCAAGATTTCACATGGATCTTAAGGACCCCTCCAATGTTCAATTCCATAATTCTGTGCTTTTTCTTTTTCCTATGTATTCATGCAACCCTTTTTTTTGGTACCAACCATATGTAAAACGCTGTTCTGCGAGCTGAGGATATCAGTGCAAAATCAGACAAATGCCCGCCGTCACAGAGCTCAGAGCTCCTGACAGTCTTAAAACACAAAGGCTCCCACTATTTGTCAACATTCCAACAATTCATTCATTCAGCTTTCCAAGCGAATTTATCTCCAGAACACCTTCGTGTGTGTGGAAAGGACAGGTATTCCTAGTCCCATTTTCCAAATGGGCAGAAAAGGGACTCATAAACACGAGAGGGGAGCATCAGCACAGATGTTGGGGCTTTTAAGGAAACACAAGCCAGGGTGGAAGAGCCCAGATCTCACTCCCTGGAACTTCTGCCTAGCTCCTCGAGCAGGCTTGGAAACCTTGCATGAGCACATCATCTGATTTAATACCGAGAAGAAACCGTAGTTTCCAGACTGGACTCAAGAATCGAGTGATGAATTCTGAAAGATGATACTGGGGTAAGAGAGGTGAGGATGCCTGACTCCTCGGGAAAATATATCCTCCCGACCCTGCTCCATTTTTCCAAAATGTTTAAATCCCCATTTGGCATCCTAACAGCTGGAAATAGCATTCTCTTTCCATTCTTTTTTGCCTTTCTTTTTCCCTGGCCTGTTGTTGGCCCCAGTGAGACCAACCTACAACCCCCGTCAGGGCTGGGTACTGACGCCTCCTCAGGCCTCACAGAGGGCCTGGTGGCCATTCAGTTCCTCCATGGATGCCGTCCAATCAACAGCGAGCCAGGGACTCCCTAAATTGCTCAGTAGGGATTTTACAGGGTGCTTAATAACTTACCCATGTTTCTGGTTCCCCCAGCTTCAGGCTCCTGGCCGAGCTCTCCGAATTGCTTTCACCGGCCATGAAAGGGCTTTCAGTCTCGCAGCAGAACGCAGGGGCTTTTCTCTCCCTCCTTTGCGGGGCCGCGGAGCCCGTTCAGGCTGCCGTTCTCTCCCAGCACAGCCTGCTCTCCAGAAGACATCCAGTCCCGAACCCGGGCCTGCTGGCGGAGCAGGTGGCCCCCAGCAAACTTCCCAGGCAGCCTCAAGTTGGCAGCACAGCCACAGCAGGTTACCTGAATCTAATCTATCGCTAAAAAATATTCCGGAGATTTCGGGGAGCCGGTCTAGTTCATTAGTCAAAATGGGGAAAACGATAATGCATTTCTGGCCAAACCAAAAACCCCAACCAATATCCTGCCAACCACTAAAACACTCAAACGCTTATAAACAATCCACCAGGGAGCTTTAAATAATATAAATCAGTGGTTCCCAACGTGTGGTCCTGGATCAGCAAACATCAGCGTCTCGTGGGAATCGCAAAAATGTCAATTTTCAGACCCCCTCCTAAACCTACTAAGTCAGAAACTCTGGGGTGGGATCCAGCAATGTGAGTTTTAGCAAGACCTCTGGGGGGTTTCGATGCATGCTAAAGTCTAGGAACTGCTGACAGAAAGCAATTACCTAATTATTTAACATTTAATGAACCCATTGGTGAGTAGGTACCTTTGTATGTGAGACCTAATAGCGGATTGAATTATTGGATATAAATTGCATTTCCCTTCTCCATTACAACAATGTACTATAAATAAATAATGAAATTCTATGTAAAGATCAAACATTAATGCACAGAATGTGCAGAAATAAGTTGCACGTGTGATAGACGGGAGGCGCGTGGCCGCCTTTATGTCTCTGGTGTTTTCACCTCACTCGACAGGCTTTATCACTTCCCAGCCTCCCTTCTTCTAAGTCATGGGTTTTCCAGGCCTCTTAGGATCACCTCCTTAATTCACAAGCTTTTCGACTTTCTCATCAGACGTCTTCGCCGCATGCACACTACAGGCAGGACTGGTGTGTCAACCAAGGTGAGAGCTGAGATGTGTCTACGGCTCACCCTCCATCTGGGATTCCAGAAACATCGGCATTCTTTTTGGAGCAACAGCAATTCTGCGATGGTGTGATTTTTGATTCACATAGTGAATTTTGAGTAAAGCTGTTGTAGCAGACCTCTAGAGAGTAGAGTTCATATGGTGAGAAAACCAGTGGGCCTCCCTCTTTGAAGAAACCTGATCTCCATTGACTAGATGGATGCTGGCCTCAGTCCTGGACCTGGCCGTGCCCAGCGGGCTCATTTCAGGAGCTAATGCCCACTTCCTGGAAGGATTAGAGAACTCATTTGTTCACAGAATTCTTCGGGCAGTTGTGCCTTCCTGGCCTTATTTCAGATGCAAACATCACATGGACTTCCTCCACAGGTCCACCACGAAAGGTTGGGCAAAGGCTTTATCTTCACTTGGGCGCTTAAATGAAAAACCAGGAATAGAAAGAAGTTAATTCACTGAATCATTATGGAGGCCTACAGTGTCTGAGGGGAGAGGGGAGATGCAGGTGATTAAGATCACCTGGGCTTCTATGAGCTTCTAATTTAGAAGAGTGGTAACAGAAATTCCGAAAACTCAAGTCTGTCTCCTGGGGAAGGGTGTACTCACCACATCATGCCTCTCATTAATTATGTGTTAAAACAGATAACTATGGTTTAACATGTAGGCATTAAAAACAATTGTTATGAAGAATGCCTTGCGTCCTTTGTCAGAAGAACTCCTGTGCTCACCACTTCCCACAGGAAGCTGCATAGTGACGGGTCCTCACCCTGACTCTGCTGCTCTCAGGTGACCTCTGGGGGCGAGGTACTCTGGAGGAGGTTCCACTACAAGTCTGTCGTCTGTGACAGGGGTGGACACCTCCCTGTCCTTTCTGGGATAGGAAAACTGAGGGAGTGGCTTGGCAGCTTCTCCTGATGATAAAATCAATGGCATTTCAATGTAGACATTTTGGAAGGAAGAGCTGCTGGCCCAAGGGGGAGAGACTTGGCATTGGAGAAGGGCGTGGGGTTGCTACACTGCCCGTTTGACTCTGCTTTGGTGACACCTAGATTCCTACCTTCCAGAAAACCTGGCCTCGTCACCTGGAATACCTCACTGGAAGCAAGGCAACTTGCCAAGTCATCAGCTCCCAAACTGAGATTCTACTGCCTGTGGCCCAGCAACTATCAACAGTAGAGTCCCCAACACGGAGGTGGTGACCAGTGGCCCCTGAGCAGCTGCAAGGCGTGGCCACTGGCCAGGGACGCAGGCTGGGGGCAGAATGGGGAACAGGGGCAGAGAGGGATGCAGTGCTAGCCAGCTCTAGCACTGCCCATTGGCACAGGGCTGGGTCTGGCCCACGGGCTGTAGTTTGCTGGTGTTCATAAGCTGCCAGGTAAATTCTGCACTGTTAGCAGGAGTGATTAAGAGATTAGATCTGGAATCACATGGTCTAGATTTGAATCCTGGTGTCATCGTCTATTAGCTGTGTGATTTGCACAGGTTAATCTCTCCAAGACTCAGCTTTCTCACCAATAATATGATGATCTTAAAGGTGTCTTTCACATAGGATTGCTGGGAAAACAAAGTCATATAAAACTTGGTGCCTTATACATTGTAAGGCCCTAGCGAAAGGTAATCGTTATTGTTAACAGCTTCGATATGTGGGTCATGTTGGAAAAACGGCTAAACGTTTGCTGGCTTAGGGGATTCCATGTCAACAGGAAGTAATTTATGCAGCAAGATAACTAAATAACAAAGAAAATAGGTTAAGATGGACCTTTATCCAAATCTTCTTAAACTATTATGGATAATAATTAGATAATAGTTGAAAAAATTAATGCTTTGGTAGAGACTCCTCAGAGGGTCTAAGGACCAAAATATCAGCAATGGAAATAAAAAACTTATTGGCTGAAAAGGCCATCAGTATTTTGCAGCTGCTGAGTAAAGAAATATAATGCCTAGTCAACATAACAGTCCCCCTAGAGTCATAGCCCATCATCGGAGAAGTCCGATATTATTAATAACGACACTGTATGAAAGGAAGCAAATACGAAGCTTCTCTCCGTTCCTACACAAAGTCAGCACGGGGCAGGCTTTCGTTAGCCTGGGCCGGGCAGCCACGCAAGTGTCGGGAAGGCCCACGGGGCACAGGGCACTGGGTTGAAGCCAGGACTTGACTAAGCCTTGAACCCCAAACTAGCCTGAACCCACCGATGTGTCGAACTGCAAACTTAACCCCAACACCACCATGTTTCATTTGCCGCTCATTTGGGGAAGGGATGTGAGGTAAGGTATAATTTGGACACGAAGTCTTCTGTTTTCCTCTTTCACATGGAAGGGCCCTTGCGATCACATTGGGCCCACCTGTACGCTCCAGGGAACTCTCCCTGTGTAAGGTGAGCTATTAGCAACCTAATTCCATCTGCTGCCATTACGTTCTATTATGGAAGGTAATGTAGTCCCAGGTTGTGGGAGTTTGAACTCAGACATATTTGGGAGCCATTATTCAGCTTACCAATTTCCTTTTCCCATGATAAGCATCTGAAGATGAATTTTTTAATTAAAAAAAGTTCTGATGATAAGCATCTGAAAGTGAATTTTTTTATTTAAAAAGGACAGCCAAGTGGAGGGGAACAATAGCGCAACCCATGTGGGACCCCAGGTGCACCCTTTCTTTGACGCAGCTGTGAAATAGTTTTGATTTCCATCTGGCATACTTGCCCACCATCTTTCAGGATGAACTTAAAATAGCAAGGTGTCTGTAAACCATTATACACTTTCTTATTTACTATTTTTATCTGATTTGGTACAGCTTAGGAAACCAGATAGTTTATTCTGGAATCGTATCAAAAATGAGAATAACAAATATTTACACAATGCTCACTCAGTGCCAGGAGATGTCCTAAGTGCTTCATGCATCACTTCCAGGCCTCCCAAAGAGTTAGCGAAATGGCCTGTGCAAAGGGATTCTAAAAACTGCCAAGTTCATAATACAGGTGTTTATATATCGATATGGAGAGATATGTAAGGTAAGTGAAAAAAAAGATGCAGAGATATCTATAATGTAGGACGACCAATATTCAGGTTTTTCAGGGACTGAAGGTGTCCCTGGGGTTCAGGACTTTCAGTTTTAAGACCTAGAAAGCCACAAATGAGCACAAGACGGTCAACCCAGATCATGAGATTCCATTTCTATAATAATAGCAAAAAAATATGTAGTTTATCAGTTATGAGGTATTTAGCCCAAAACACAGAACACCCTGGCTTATTTGACAAACAATGAGAACATTTGCCATCATGCTCTCACAAGAGGTCCATATTCAACATGTCACCTTGGTCCTCTGGCTCACTCTGTCATGGGTATGATGGTGGCAGTGGTTCTGTGCCTCCAGTTCAGGTAAGGCAGCATCCAGCAGAGGAAAAGAGGCTGCCTCTGTCTGGTGACAGGGGAGTCTTTCCCAGAAACCCCCAACTGACTTCTCCAGTCTTATTGGCCAGAATTTCATCATATGCCTTTTCTTGATTGAAAGGCTTAAATAATAGTTTGAATTTCTTCAACAAAATGGGATTGTTTAGAAGAGAACAAGAGCGGGTGTTATGCAGACAGTCAACCACATCTTTTAATCACAATTTTTGCGTATTAAAAATATACATGCATTTAAAAATTCTGTAAGAATATAAATAATGTTAGTAGTTATTTGTGAAAGGGAAATTGTGCTAGCTAAGACATAAGTGTGATTTCCTTTAGGTTTTACAACCAGCTTGTATTATTGTCATAACAGGCATTATTTTTTACATTTAAAAATGATGTCATTTAGCTCTGGCTGGTGTGGCTCAGTGGATCGAGCACCAGCCTGTGAACCGAAAAGTCGCTGGTTCGATTCCCCATCAGAGCACATGGCTGGGTTGTGGGCCATGTCCCCAGTCGGGGGCGTGTGAGAGGCAACCAATTGATGTATCTCTAGCAAATCATTATTTCTCATCTTCTCTTTCTCCCTTCCTCCCCCTCTCGTTAAAATCTTTTTTTAAAAAGTTGAAGTCATTCAGAATTGAACACAGGAAAGGATTAATTTCATTCAGGATGTGGACCAGTGTCAGTAGAGAGAGCAAAATAAGACTGTGACTGCAGCAGGGAAAATGCCCAAACAGGGAAGCAGATACTGAAAAGACCCCGATTAACCAGTGCATGCCATTGTTTTTAGAGGAGTTACCCAGGAAGTGCGCGTGAGACATGGTACTATTTACCCATTTGACATTTGGGAATGAAAATTTGTAATACTAAATACATATAAATAGGTTTCTAAATTTTAAAATAAATTAAACATCTTCATCTAAAAGCGGGTGTGATTTAAAGAAATCTTGAAGTTTGAGTATTTTTAATGTAAAATACATCTGTCATTTGGAATGGGTCATTTCTATGACTTAGGCTAGAATTTCCTTAACTGTGCTCTGTAGAAATTTAATATGCATTCCATGAAAATAACTGATGGTGATGCTATTTTTTTCTACCAAGATTTATTATAGAAAACATATATGTAAAAAATCAACTAAACAAATATTGATATTTTAAATATATAATTATATAACAGTCTACCTACTTTAAATATATAATTAATATAACCATATTATAATAATTGTATTAATTAACCTCATTATATAATACATAATTATAATGTGATTATATTATATAATGAAAATATAATATATCAATTATATAATCTAATTATATAATTAAAATATAATAGTATTTCAATCATATCATAGGGTTACACCATTTGTAATTATATATCATATTACATTATAAACTATTAATTATGTAACAATCCAGAACAGCTGGAGCACCCTCTGGAGGACACTGGCTCTGTCCTTTGAGTCAGGGGCAGCATTTACCAACTGCCTTGTTCGCTCACAGTGGCCGTCCCTGAAATCACCTACACAGCATCCACTCTCCCTGCCTTCCTCACCAGTACAATCCTGATTTTGTTCAGGATGCCCAAGGCCCAGCTTCAAGGCTTGATTTTTCTCAGGCCCTCTGCAGCCATAGTGGACGGACACGTAAGAGAGTTTGGGTGAGGTGTAAGAGGATGTGCATTAAGTAGACCTTCAGAGAGATGTTTTCCTGGTGAAATGGAAAGACTCAGCTACTTTGCACCTTTTGCCTTTTGTTTTTGTTTTTCTTTCTTTTGCCGAAGACACATATTTGACATCTGGAGCTATGGCATCCATCTTGTGACCATGAGAACAAAAGTCCCATGCTAAGGATGGTTACCCACGGAGCCAGACAAACTTGGGGTGCTTGATGACATCATAGTGTCACTGTATCAGCCTTGGTCTGCTCATCTCCATATTCCTTGGTATGAGGGAATAAAACCTATTTAATGGCTTAACTAAATAGGTTAAGCCATTAACCTATTTAGATAACCACACAGTGCAATGTGCTGCGACTTTTCACAGCACAGCACACTGCACTAAATCAAAGACTGGAGGCTGTGTCTGGTACACCTTTCAGCCACAACAAGGCTGTTTCTAACAGCAAGACAGGTGATTTTTAAAAGACACAAAATATTTAAAGCACAAAGATATAAAAGACACAAAATCTCACATGAAGGGTGTGTATTATCAATATGGCTTATCTTTCTTGATGTTGACTTGGCTCCTATGCAGATTCAACCATTCCTCACATACTGCCAAATGCGATCCCTCGGCCTTTCACGTCAACACAGGGACCTGGTTCCAATTCATAACAGTCATGTCCGCAGTGAACTTAGATTTGAGCAGCCTAAACACAGAGAGTCGAAAGAGAGTTGTGTGACCTTCACACTGGCCCTGGGTGTGGGAAGAGGGCGTGGGGATAAAGGGGAGTCAGGATGACCCGCCCACTCCTACAATATGCCAAACTGGCGGAGAAGGCCTGCCAAGGGCCAAGGTCAGGTGCTAAGCAGGGCCAACTGCCCAGTCCTCTTCCTGTTCACTGATGATGATCCTTCATGGTGCAGCTTAGATTTTCCAACCCCGTCTCTTCTGAAATTTCCTTCCTGAGGGTGGTGTCTCATCCCCAAACACTGTCGGAGGCAGTAGGAGACCAGGAAAGCCAGACCAGTATCCAAGGGGAAGGAAAAAGAAAATAAGGGATTAGACCTGACAAGTTCACCAGAAAATGTTTAACCTGCCTCTCTGTTACACTGCAAGGTTTTGCTGGATTCTTCTTTGCAACATTCAAACGCAAATTTAAACTCTTTTACCTTGGATGGAATTAGGATTTGGAGTATTATTCCCCCTCCACCCGCCTTTATTCTGACACGTGAACTCATTCAAGTAGCTGAACGAGACCACAAAAAATAATAATAAAATTATGTTATATAGCCCTGGCTGGTGTGGATCAGTAGATTGAATGCCAGCCTGCGAAGTAAAGGGTCACCAGTTCGATTCCCAGTCAGGGCACATGCCTGAGTTATGGGCCAGAACCCCAGTGGGGGTCATGCAAGAAGCAACCACACATTGCTGTTTCTCTTCCTCTCTCTCTCCCTCCCTTCCTCTCTATCTAAAAATAACATAAATAAAATTTTTAAATTATGTTATATAATTATTATTTTAGTTAATATTTATTAAACATTTTACAATGCAGGAGGAGCTGTGCTAATTATTTTACGTATACAACACATTCTCAGCAATATGATAGGGCTGTTAGCTCTACTTTCTAGAAGATACAATGAGGCATGGGAAGGTTAAGTAACTCAGCAAACCACAACCCCATACGGCTACACAGTTCACCAAGCCACCACTGTGTCATACTGCGGCGCTGTTCAACAAGTCCCTGTACCACACGGTAACGTCTGCAGTGTTCGCAGTAACTTGCAAGGTGCTAGGAAGAGGTGGGTGAATAAAGCAGGGCCCGGGCCAGGAGGATCCACTGTTGGTCCACTTATTCTCAGAAGTTCCCACATGCCGAGGAGCAGAACAGGGGTGCTGGGAGAGGTGACTGTCTAAAGGAGACCTCAAGTCAGGATGAAAAAAAGCATGTGGTGACTTCGAGACCAAAAGAAAGGGCATAGAACATGACCGTGATCCAAATGTTGAATAATTATTTCAGGCCCAGTCCTTCAGAAAAGACATAATCGAGATGAGGTGTACACCAATCAGAACAGCAGCGGCTATGAACAGTGGGAGGGGCTGGACTAAGCCCAGAGACAGGCCCCAGAGGCAGGGTAGCAAGTGCGCAGGGAGCCACAGGGTCGCCTAGGTGCCCCTCCATGCCGTCGTGAGGAGCACCAGGGGGAGGAGGGCACCTGGTTGTTTTCGGCATTCATGGGTGTTACTGTGTGTGAAAAAAGGCACCAGGTGTTACTCTTGTTTTCATTAACATTGATATTGATTATAAGCCTATTTTTTCTAAAGCCTCTAAGCTTAACATACAGATTTTATTTAGCTGTGTCCAGTAATTTTTGTGTTAAAATGAAAATACTTACTTTCACTTTCTCTTTGATTTTTTCCTCACTAAGCCTATACATTTGACAGATTACTATCTCCCTAAACACTGACAACATTGATTAGTCAAATTCCTTTAGGGATTTCAAGCCACAGTCACAAATATAACATATGATTCTCCCAGGAACTTCAAACACTAAACAACAAACTTATAAATCTGAAAAGTGAAATTTTCCTAATCACTCAAGTCACTCATCAATCAAAGTAGATTTTAAAATGTAATAAATAAGATTAACTTCATCACTTAAAGCAACATAAAGAACAAACCATACCCAAACGGTGCAAAAATTTGAAACTTGCTATTATACTTACTTTAGCACAATTTACACTAAATTATCAATGCTGTCGATTCATTATTTCATCCTGAAATTACCAATTGCTCATACAGCCAAGGGGAACAGGGCTGCCATCTCCAGCTCGCAATATCAGCTGAGGGCGTGGACTCCGGATTCTGGAGGTTCCCCAGGCCTCTGCCCTTGGCTTCTCGTTCTTCTCAGTCTGCACTCACTTCCTGGTCATCTCATCCAGTTCTGTGGCCTTAAAGGCCATCGGTGTGCCTACGGCTTCCTGTTGTATATCCCCATCTGTGGTAGGCATTCGTGTTGCTCACCCCTATTTCTAGTTCTTCTCTTTCTAGGAACACAGGAGAATAGTACTTCCTCACCTCCTGATGTTACCTGTGGTCATGGTCTTGTCTCAGCCAAGGAAATCAAGGGGGAAACGTTTTATTGAGGGGGTGAGATGCTCCAGCTCTTTTTTTCCTCTTCACTGAGATAGTCCAGATAGTGGAGCCTCTATTAGTCTGAATTCCAGAGAGAAAATGACATGGAACAGAGACCTACATGTGAGAAGTCAACTCTTGTTATGTTAATCCAGTGAGATTTTTCAGTTGTTTATTACTGCCCTGGCCTTGTCCATCCTGACTCATAACTTACCAGCTTACTCCTCTCTGCTGAGCCCCAGACACAGATCCCAGATACTAACTCAACAGCTCCACTAGGATATCTGAACATTTCAAACCTAACAAACACACAACTCAATTTCTTATTTTTCTCCCTAAAAATTCCGCTGCACTCAACCTTCCCCACCTTGTTTGGATGTCAGTTTCATCTTTCTAATTGCATAGGCCAAACACCTCGGCTTCATCCTCTTCTCTTCTCTTTCTCTCGCCTCCTATCTCCAATTCATTGGCAAGTACCACTGGCTCTATTTTCAAAATATATTCAGAATTGGACCACTCCTCCCCTCCCATGCCGCCACGTTGACCTAAGTCATCACCATCGTTCACCTGGGCAATTACAATAGCCTCCCAACAGGCCTTGCTGCTTCTGCTCTAGTATCCCCTTTACAGGCTTGTTCTTAACGCATAGATCATTTGAAACCAGCCTAACACTAACCCCAAACCCTGCAGCAGCTCTCTGTTTCACTCACAGTAAAAGCCAAAGTCTCTATAATGACCCACGAGGCCCTGCACCATGTGCCTCTCTCGACACCACTCTCACCACAGCTCCTATAACTCTGCCCTTTGTCCGTTTCACTCCAGCCACACTGGCCTCCTTCTAACCCTTGACAACGCCAGGTACATTTCCAAGTTAGGACTTCTGCTGTGGCGATGGTCTATGCCTGGAATATTCTTTCCCCGGAGAACCTCTTCATCTCCTCCCAGCTTTTGCTCAAATCTCATTTTCACGAGGGCTTCCAGTTTAAAACTACACACTGCCCACCTCTGGATTCCCTCATTCTTTTTACCCTCTTCTACTTTTTTTACCCCCCCCCCCCAATAGCACTTACCACCCTCTAACCTATTATATAATCTATTTCTTTATCAGGCACATTGGGTACTGACCTGTCCCAGCTAAAATGTAAGCTTTATAAAAACAGATATTTTTGTGTTTTTTTATTTACTGTTATATCCTAAGTGCCTTAAATAGCGCAGATAATAGATACCCAATAAGTACTCATTGTAAAACTGGTTGAATTACTGAATACATGAATTACTATGTGGGACTGGAACACAGGATCAGAGCTCCCTTCCTTGGCTGATCTCGTTACAAGAAAGTATTTTTTTGGCTAAGCTGAATTCTTACTACCTGGTTTTTACTGATGGTACTTAGATGCTAACTAAAATCTGACTGTGGTGGGTATATGTTTGCATTAGCATAAAGAGAATTTTCTGCAAACACTATTCGAAACTCATAATTGTCTTTCCTTGAATGTACTATATTTTAGTCGTTTCTTTTTAATATCATCATGTACTCATATTTTCCACAGAATATTTTTCTTTCAAAGCTCAAGTTGTCACAGTCTGGCCAATGGGAGTCCCAGAGATCTTTACAAGAAATTTTGCTTTTTTACAATAAAATTTTCTAAACCATTTCTATGTTCTATGCCCCAAAGATAGAGCCATAAAGCCATCAGCCCTCCAAGGATCCCTGGTTCCTTGTAGCAGAAAATAATATTAGAGATCAAAATCTAACAGCTCTTGAGATCCACACTAGATTGTGCCCTAGGGACACGGGTAGAGGCAGCGTCACCGCCCCACCACTTTATTGACAGGTAGATGTGATATGTCTTTAAAAGGTTTCATTAGCCAGGGCCCAGTCAGGAAAACAGAAATCACACAGGGACTCTCCACTGGAAGACAGACAATGCAGGCAATTGATTATGAAAGCATTAGCTGGGGCCGTTTTCCTCTCCGCCTGCTTAAAGACTGGCCACTGTCATGAATGACACAGTAACTATCTGGACCAGGAAGTTCATGACCAAAAGAATACTTTGGCGAAAACAAATGGTCATCAATGTCCATCACCCTGGGAAGGCAACAGTACCTAAGACAGAAATTCAGGAAAAACTAGCCAAAATGTATGAGACCACACCAGATGTTACTTTTGTAATTGGATTCAGAACCCATTTTAGTGGTGGCAGGACAAGTGGCTTTGACATGGATTTCCTTGGATTACGCAAAGAAAAATGAACCCAAACACAGACTTGAAAGATGTGGCCTCTATGAGGAGAAGCCCTCAAGAAAGCGGCGACAGGAGCACCAGGAGAGGGCGAAGAAGGTCAGTGGGGCTACAGCGGCGACTGTCGGTGCTGGCGAAAAGTGAGCTGGAGATGGGACAACAGAAGGAGTAAAAATTCTTCAGTGGCTTTATCTGTGGTGAGTGTGCATGAGAGAATTAATAAATTGCAAACGTTACAAAAAAGTGTTAGCTGAGATGTGGACAAAAAAAGGAATGCTGAGGTAAACCAGAGATCACTAGCTGAGCAATTGATAACCCAGCAGTTACCACTGTGTTGGGGAGCAGAAGGAAAGAGACAGGGTTAATAGAAACCAGGACTTTCGAAGAGGACTCAGCAGGGCAGACTCCAGGCCTGCCTCCACAGCTCCAGCTCCGTCCCAGATGAGCTCTGGCTGCTGAGGAAGGTGTGGCCCCACGGACACCGGCACCCCCCAAGGGGCTGTGAAAGGCTGCTGTCGGGACTGCAGAAAGAAGCTAGAAGCTGAGCTAGAGCTGTCTGCTCTGGCCAGCAACCTCTCGACAGGAGGCAGAAGCAAGAAAGAAGCCCTGTTTCCCTTTCTTCCACCCTCACAGTTCCCACCAGTGCCTCTCAGAACCAAGGAAGCATCTGGCAAGGGAATGAGGGAAATGTGATTCAGCTCCAACACCACGGAGAGGAGAAGGGGGGCTTGGAATGCGGTCACAATAAATGGACAACCCGCACAAAGGTCACGAGAGCACCCAGGAATTCCAATTAAAATCCAGTCTCTTTAAGTCTTTTTTCAAATTTTGCTCTGTGATAAAATATTGCCTGAGTTACCAGTTTCTTCATGCATCATATCATTTCTTAACAATTTTAATATGATATGCAGTATGTCTACACATTCATAGAAACCCGTGTATCTAAATATCAATAAAAAGTAATGGACAGTATTACACACTAATATCCATTCATGTTTTACCCAGAGCCTGACCTGGATTACTCTCTTTTTCTTTTACTGTGGTGAAATACGTACAACATAAAATTTACCATCTTAACCATTTCTAAGCGTACAGTTCGGTGGCGTTAAATATATTCACATTGTTGCGCAACGTATCTCCAGAACTCTTTTCATCTTGCAAACATGAAAATCTATACCCGTTAAACAACAACTCGCTGTCCCTCCTTCCCCAGCTGCCAGCAACCACCATTCTATATTCTGTCTTTATGGATTTACCTATTCTAGGTAAGTTTGTGAAGTCATACAGCACCTGTCTTTGTGAGTGGCTTATTTCACTTAGTATAATGTCTTCAAGGTTCATCCATATTGTAGCATGTGTCAGAATTTCCTTCCATCTTAAGGCTTTTTGATACTCTGTTATGTATACTTATACATTTACCACATTTCGTTTATCCTATCACCTGTCAGCGGACACGTGGGGTACCTCCACCTTTTTGGTTACTATAAATGATGGGTCTATGAATATAGGTGTATATTGCCTTCCTCTTTTTGACCTTTATTCTTAACCATGTCAGACCTAGCACCTTCTTTCATCCTTAAATGCAGTTCATAAATAATGTAGCCTACCTAACACATCATTTCAGGAAAGCCAGTGTAATAAAATAAGATATGTTTTATTGGAGTAAGCACCTGGGAACGATCACACAAAGAATATAATGAAATAATCAAGTATTTGCACTTTGCACTTGGTGGCCACAGCCACAGCCCTAGGCTGCCCCGGGAGCGTTGTATGGGTGACTCAAATCACCAGCACTTAGTGTTGCTTGGTGGCACGATTTCCTAGTATTAGTAACCAGTAGTTAGTAAAACTGGAAACAAAGCAATCTTTCTTCAATGTCCACAGCAATTATAATCTTAGAAATAAGGTGCATATTTATTTTGGGCAGAAAAAAAAGGGTATATTTATATAAACCAAATTGTGTCTTGACTCAGATCTTTTTTTTTTTTCAGATAATTTTAAACAAGTGTCCATTATGGACACTGTATAGGACACTGAAACTTTCTGAAGAGCATAGGATGATTTGTCATGCAGGATGGTCAGTGATTTGCAGGACATCGAGTATCTTTGGACCATGCCCACTGAATGTCAGTTGCACCCCCTCAATCTTGATGACAGCCAAGAAGTGCCCCTAGACGGTTCCAGAATGCCCCCAGAAGGCAGTACCCTCATATTAGGAACTGCTGTTCTATAAGTAAGCAGAACCTCTGTGCCTCTATCAGTTAAGTCTCGCCGCAGCAACACTGAGTAACTACAGCCACCATGAGAAAAAAACAAAAACAAAAAACCTCACAGACTGATCAATCTAACTGTCCAATTAGTGTGCTCTGAAATCCACTGCCAAGTTTGTGCCAAGGCCATGCTTCCCATAGGTTGCCCCGAGCCAATGGATGAGAGTAGTTGGGGATACTTCTTCAGACCTATTCGTGAGAGCCTTGAAACTCTTCTGAAAGCTGAAAGCTTTGGCTGGAGATTCCCGATAGCTTTCACGAGCCTTCCTTAGGCTGCATGGCAGTCTAGGACATTTCCACCCAATCTTCCTGCCCTCTCGCCGTCGCTTGGGGTAAGATCTGCATTGCCTTCCGAGCTCGCAGCTCCCTCCCTATTTTTCTCACGTAGATATTTCCTGAATAAAATCCTTGTATGTTTCACCCCAGCTTGGCATCGCCTTCTTAGAGGACTTGGACTAACACAGGAGCAAAGAACCATTAAAACCTCCACGGCACACAACAGTAACTTCCTATTGCTCACGTTCGGAGCGGGAGGTGGTTTAACTAGACAGCTCTGTTTATCTTTGCTGGGCTTGCTCTCATATCTGGGCCGACTGGCTGAGACTTCATCCAGGATGACCTCTGCCCCGATAACCGAGGACTCAGCTGGACTCCAGGCGTCTCTCCTCTACCAGCAGGTTAGTCCAGGCCTGTGCTGAAGGCAATGGCGCAGGCGCAAGAGAAAAGCCCAATCAACGTGTAAGCCTATTTCAAACCTCTGCTTGCCTCAAGTCAGCTATACCCATTGGCTAAAGAAAATCGTTCAGCTGAGCCCAGGTTGAGCGGGGGGGTCCTAAAAAGTAACATGACAAAGGGTCAGGATACAGAAACATGAAGTAGGGGACTACTTTCATAATCGATCACAATGTCCGTCTATTTTTCTTATTAGTAAAGCACTACTCTTTCTTAGTTCTTTTTAATTATAACTTCTCTTAAATTTTCCTGTAGTCACCACATTGCGGAGTCACTTATAAATAGCGAGGACGTCTGAAATTCTGAGTATTTACCAAAAGACTCTGAGTTACCCGCATGAGGCTATTTAAATAGAAAAAAAAGGCCCTGGCCAATGTGGCTCAGTTGGTTGGAGAGTCATCGCATAGGCCGAAAAGTTGTGGGTTTGATTAGATTCCCAGTCGGAGCACATACTCGAGTTGCAAGTTCAATCCTTGATTGGGGCGCACACATACAGGAAGGCAACCAGCCTATGTTTCTCTCTCACATCAATGTTTCTCCCCCTCTCTCTGTTCCCCTTTCCTTGTTCTAAAAGCAATAAAAATATGTCCTCAGGCGAGGATAAAAAAACAAGTGACGTTTTTTACAAAATTGAAAAAAAACAGACATTACATTCAGTGTCCACTTAAAGCCATTTTCTCCTTCCTGCAATGACCCATTGCTTTGACTGCCCACAACAAAGATTAGATCAATTATGGATAACAAATAATTAACATTTCCTTTGTGCCCCAGAGTGATTTATTGAATTTTCAAACCCCTTCCACACAAAGGTACAGAAAGTAGGGCTTTATCATTTACAAAATAAACTTGAATAAATTCAGAGTTATCTCTATAATAACATCACTTACTTGCAGTCCAACGTTTTTTCTAAAGTAGGAGGAAAATCTGTCACGTTAAAGGTGGGCAGCCAGGAATCACATCTAAGCCCGTGGCTGCAGACACTGTGTATAAGCACCATTTGTCATGTGTGTCCTAGAGGAAAATGAGCGGAGAGCTGCAGTTTCAGCCCACCGTGACCTCTCCCTGCTCCAAGCTCCTGGAACCCATACTTTTCTGTTAAGGTTGTTCAATTCTGTTGTGCAACAAAATAAAGAATAGAGCCATCCCCCACAGCCCATAATTTATTCTCTCGTTAAAACTGAATGTTTTGTGATTCTGAAAATTTTTTAGCCTACAGAAAAATTTCAGGAAGAAAACAGGGAACACCATCTACCCCTCACCTAGTTTTACCAGTCATTAACATTGCGCCTCCCCACCGCCCCACCCTGCATCACTGTTTATACTTAGACAAATTGCCCTTGGCCAAGCCATCCAAGAGCAGTGTGCCAGTACCATGACCCTTCCCCACTAACTACTTCTCCATTCTCTCCCAAGAACAAGGCTATTGTCCTATTATCCAGAACAACACCATTGCCACACCTAAGAAACTCCACATTAAATTCAACATAGAGGGCTCATGAAATTTCCCTAATGGTCTCAAAATTATGCTTTAGTTTTCTTTTAATCCAGATTCCATTGCATTTGGTTATTATAGCTCATTAATCTGTCAGCTGGAAAAATAAAAAGTATGTGGATGCCTGGGTCCTACCCCAGAATTACAAAAACAGATTTTTCCCGGATTGGAGCCCTGGAATCTATCCTTTTAAAACACTTTCTAGATGACCCTGACGAGAGTCAAGTTTGGGGACCACTGAGTTCTTCTTGTAAGGTTTATTAACTTTTCAGGGGACCTTGGCTGTTTCCCAAACAGACTTTAGTGAATTCTTGTGCTAGGCATAATAAATTTGGGGGAGAACTATAACTCATTATAATTGATACCCATTTCTTCTCTACCCTTTCCAATCCCCCTCCCCTCTAATCCCACATGCTTCTTACCCCTTAGCATTGTATTTAGTAAGAAAGATTTGATTGGCAGGCTTTGAAGGCCTAGCCCTAGACCTTATCTTGGACTTTCTTGTATTCTAAACTCTGTTAATTCAATGTCCTTGGAAGTACTTCTCGATTTAATAATTTGGGGTGAGGAGAAGGCAAGAGGCGAGAATTGACTCATTGAAGTGCAGGTCCCTAGGCTCTCTCCGGGCTCAGAATATGCCTTTTAATCAGCTCCCCGGGTAATCTATATTCCCCTTCTCTCTATTTTACTTTATGAGCCTTGCAATGTGATTTACTTTTACAAAGCAACTCAGTAAACATCTGGTTGTGTCATTGAATCAAATCCCCATTCTTAGAACCCTTGCCCACCAAACACAGACACCAAACTAACTTATATTTCCATCTTTCAACACGTCTTCTGATGTTCCTATTTCACCAGTCCTCTCTTAGAAGAAAATGTTAGTTAACAGAGTTTTCGCTCTTCTCTGAAACCACAGAGACAGACATCTTATTTCTGTTTCATCCTGCCTTTTGCTACCACTCTGACAAAATTCCCTTTTAGTATTGACCCAAATTGTTTTTCTAAGTGTACACCTGACCATTTGGCTCTAACGGCATCTTCATGGCCCCTTTTTTGTTTTTGGTGGGTGGAGACAATACTGAGGAAGGGTTAGAGGGAAAAGTACAGATTACAAAGTCACCAGCATTTTGTTTCCAGCATGCCACTCCATACTAAGTCGTCAACCATAACAGAAAACGAACTGTTTATTACTTTGGATTTTCACTTTACTTGCTCCGTTTGCTAAGTAATCTGATCTGTTTGAAAAGCAAATATTCTTTTTTAAAAGTTACATTGCATTTTCTACACAGCTGTATTTTGCTGACATGGAAAGAATTAAACTGAAGTTTAATCTTTTTACTATAATTGTTAGTTAAACTATCTGGTGTCTCAGTAAAGATAACAAGTACTCTAGAACCCAAATTTGTCTGTGATGAAGTATACAATTTTCTTTTTCAGATCACTAATGGCAGAAAATAATACCTGCTGATTCTAGTGAGGCCACTAGCAATTCTAGTGAAATAATGTGAAAAATATCAAACAGTCCCCAGATGTGAAAGTTAGAACCGAGATAACCTCTTTACTGGCAGAAGCCAGCATGTGTGTATAATAAAGACTATCTGCCAATACATAAGCATATTGGGAGTGATAAACAGTAACTTTGACAAGATAAGAAAAACGCCATTCTTATCACCTCATAGTAAAAGATCCATAGCACTGCTTTCATGAGGGAAACTGAGTCCTCATGATGGATGGTGCAGTCATGGTTTTAAGAACTAAGTGATGCCAAAGCAATTTTCTAACAAAGACGTCCGAAGAGACACCAGCGGAAGGGCACTTGCGGAAATAGTGACTCATGTGCTACTCTGGTCTAAAACGTATGCATGTTTAAGCTTTAAGGATGTGATTGTGGATCAGAGAGGGCTGCACATTCTCTGCTACGCCTCCCTTTTAGAGGCGGAGTCTAATTCTCCTACCATGAATTCGGGCTGGCTTTAGTGACTTGCTTGACTAACAGAATGTGAAAGAAGTGATGTTCTGGAAATTCTGAGCCCAGGTCAGAAGTCTTGCAGCTACGAAACCTAAGCATAAGAAGATGGTGGTTGTTTTATGCCACTGTGTTTAGAGTGGTTTGTTATGAAGTAATAGATAACTGGAACAGATGTTGAAGAGAGAATTTTTATTACTTAGCTATTGTCACAATAATGCAGCATAATATTTGACTCCAAAACTTAATGAGTTTCAACAGCATTTATTTTTCTCACTCAAAGGTCTTTGCATTGCCTGGGGTTCTCTTCTTTAAGCTGCGAGGGAGCTGGGCTTGCCCAAGGCTGCAGGATGGATTCTCACTCTGTTCTGGTGCCAGGTTGAACGGGGAGCATCTGTTTGGGGCATGCTGGGTCACGTGTATGCAGGGTCACGTGTATGCAGGAGTCCAAACGAAACTCTGCAAAAACGTTTTGACACCTCTGCTTTCTTCATATTCACTTATTTCGTTGGCCAAGTAGGGTACGTGGGCAAACTCAAAGTCAAAGGGGTAAGTACACTCCCATCCAAGTGAGAGGAAGAAGAGAAGAAAGATTTGCTGAACAATAACCTAACCTGCTGAGAGCTTCAGGCATCAAATAATGGTGGTGGTGACAGTGAGTGGTGTCAGACTGGATGATTTTTAAGGTATTTCTATATTTTGGTACTTACATATCTAGAACCCAGAGAGAACACACATTAAGTGTGTGGGGGAAGGTCTGGAAATACAGGAATCAATACTTTTTCTGTACTAAATATCCACAAGCAGGAGGCATGTAAAATTATGAAAAGACCAAAGAAATGTAATAGAAGAGCAAAAGGAGAGGAATTTATAAAAAGAAAGAAGAGAAAAAGAAAGCAGGAAATGAAACCTTTTGCCAATTTTTGGGAGGCCAGGAGCAGACACCTGTTTCTCGGTTTGCCTCACATGTAGGCAGGGTCACTACAAGGCAGTCAGTCTCTGAAGGAAGCCCCAAGAGACCAGGTCCTTCCTCCTTCAGGAGAGGTTTTGCTTGTTCAGCAACAGATAACATTCAGCCCGGCATAAGGCGCCCTCAAACACTGCTCTCCCACTCGGCACCACACTTATGTCCAATGAAAGTGCCAATAATGCAGAGAGTGCCCCACTTCCAGTTGAGAGTTAACTATTAACACAGTTCTGGGGTGCACAGAATAGCACAAAAAACGGTGGGCGGCAAGCAGAGCTGGAGCAAGGAGAGTTAGGAAAGACCTTGGGAGAGAAGAGGTTTCTAAACAGGGATTGGATGCAGAGGCAAGAAAATGTGGAAGTCGCACACAGTCTCATTTTTGTTGTATACAAAGAGGTCACAAGGCTGGAGAGTGACCTGAGGTCATGTTATGATGGGTCTTAGATGCCAGGATGAAAAGCATATTCTTAATTCAGTGGAAGCCCCTGGAAGCTTTTGAACAAGAAGTGACATGAAGGAGTTGTCTTCCAGTGTTATTCTTTCCTGCTTCTTTGGGAATAAAAGCCTCAATTTTTTAAAATTTTCTTATTGTATTTTTTCCACTACCATTTAACCATCTTATATCCCCCACCCCCCTCCCTAAAAACCCTCAATTTTTAACTGGGTATATGCCTGTGCAAAATAAAGATTACATTCCCTAAACTCTCTTGCAGTTAGGAGTAATCACATGACTAAATTCCAGTTAATGAAATATAAAGGAAACAGTGTATACAACTTTTAAGAAGCGTTCTTAAAAGGAGAGGAAATTGTTTTTTGGTGTGTTTTTTTCATGTTGGATGGAAGCTGAACCTAATCCTAACATGTAAATTATTTATTAGGAAGATTGGTCTGAGGTAAGGCAAAGTATAAGATGATTGAAACAAGAGGAGCACTGAAGGTGGGAAGACTAATTAGGAGAACAATTCCATAGTGGAGATAAGAAGTGAGGAAATAGAGACCAAGCCAAGTATGACAGCAGTGGAAATGGACGGGAGGGGTGGATGTGAAGAGTCTCTGTGGGGTTTGGCAATTGATAAGATGAGAGGAGACACTCGAGAAGGAACATCAAAGTCACTTTGAGATTTTAAGCAGAGGTGACTGGAGGTCAATGAGGTGGGTAACAGAAGCAGAGAACTCAAGAGGAATCAGCAGACTTAAACAACCACGGGGTCAGTTTCTGACATGTTGAGTTGGGATGCCTGTGGAGTGTCCAGGTGGAGATGTGAAGCAGGCAATTGAAAATTCATTTCTGGAGCATGATTTGAGAGTCCCTGCACAAAAACCGTAGTCACACAGAGGGAGTTGTTGGTTGGCAAAAGAGAGAGTGTGTCTCTAGAATTTCCTCTTTCTTCTGTGCACAGAGGGAAATAAACTGCATTCCGAAAAACCAGATAAAAACATGTACAGCTCTTCACATGAGGGGTACCCCACCCCCCATAAAAGAAAAACCCTACAAGCTCCAGCAATGACTGACTGGCTGGCTGGCTTCAAGTGTTGGAAATCCTGTCTCAAAATTTGGACAGCTCCTTAAAGTTCCTTAGGAAGGCATTGTGATTTGCACATGTATCTGTCATGACGTGTTTTTAAATGCCTCCTTCTTCAGCAAGACATGTATAGTAAATTGCCTTCCTCTTTAACTCAGGTTAACCACATGTGAGATGACTTCCCTTTCACGAATGTCTTGAAAGAACAATTCTTTTCAAAAACAGTGAGAAAATATACAAATCTAATAAATGCAACAAAGTAAAACGATTCTAAAGAGTTTTCTCCTATATCTGTTGTGACCAGGCGAAATGTTAAATAAAACTTGAAATAAAAAAGGATATGAATTCAAAGAGGAGAGTAAGGAATCGTCTTCACAGGGCTAGTTAAATAGTCATCTGCACTGTATCAGCAAGACCGCTGGGGTTAAAATCCAGGGATTTGTTTAATTCAGCTGAGGTTATGTGGTAGAAAGGCAATTGGAAGCAGTGGGGCGAGAGATCTGTTTCTTTTAGAAGAGTTTTGCCTCGTTACCGCAGATAGCTGCAGGGGAACCCAAGCCACCTCTTTGGAGTGCGCAGTGGTGGGGCCAGACGCTGGGTTTGGTGGCACCGCGAATCCGGCTTCTATTTAGAGGTGTCAGAGCCCTTAATGAGCCTGTGATAAGGTTTCTCTGATTCATCCATGCATCCGTCCCTTGATCAATCCATCCACCCTTTGTCTCAGACCCAGGGCCTGCGCTGGGCACCCCGGCGTGCTACACAGCATGCGAACCCAGAGCTTTCTGGGAGATGGGGATTTTATGCAGGAGAACGCGGCGAGAAGACAACCCTGGGGCCTCTCACCGCGCGGTGGTCCCTTCGTGAAAGAGACCGGCAAGTTCTCGGGCCGACCCGGGACGGCGCGGAGCGAAAACACCAACCATGGAGAAAACCCTTCCCCTCCCCCAATCAAGACAAGGAATGCAGCCGCGTTCCACGTTCTTCCCGGCCCTCGGCCGGCGGAGAGGCCCTGGCAAGTGCCCACTAGCCCGAGCCCTCCCTCAGACAGCGCCTCCCAGCGGTAGCCGGAAGCCCCCATCAAAGGAAGCGGGAGGCGGCTACCGGCGCAAGGATTGGCCGGCTCCACCTGCGCCCCACGGACTCCGGCAGCGCCCCTAGACCCGCCTCGGTTCCCACCACGATCGCCGCCAAGAATAGGGCTTGGGACGCTGATTGGCCAGAACCGCTGGGGGCGGGGCGGCTGGTGTGGAGGGATAGAGCTGAGACGGATCCCCCCTTTGCAGCAGCTTGCTTCCTGGAGGCTCCGGAGTTGCATCATCTGCAGCCTGTGGCTGCTTGGGTAAAGCTAGGCGTGCTGCTCTCCACTTAGCCAGAGGCTCCAGCCAGCTCTCCAGCGACCAGACCGGAGTCTCTCGAGGGCCAGCTCCCAGAACACGCCCTGCACAGCTAGTGGACCTCGCCAGCTCCGCCTCAGCCATTCATTGAAAGCCCGGTCTTTTACTAGAACCCAAGTCCCTTATCTCCTTCAGCTCCTAGTCGCGGGCAGCGCCATGGAGAAGAGCAGCGAGACCAACGGCTACCTAGACAGCGCCCGGGCTGGGCCTCCGGCGGGGCCTGGAGCGCCTGCGACCGCGGCAGGACGCGCGCGGCGCTGCACTGGCTTTCTGAGGCACCACGCTCTGGTGCTGCTCACTGTATCCGGGGTGGTGGCAGGCGCGGGCCTGGGCGCGGCGCTGCGCGGGCTCGGGCTTAACCGCACCCAAGTCACCTATCTGGCCTTCCCCGGAGAGATGCTGCTCCGCATGCTGCGCATGATCATCCTGCCGCTGGTGGTCTGCAGTCTGGTGTCCGGCGCAGCCTCTCTGGACGCCAGCTCTCTCGGGCGCCTGGGTGGCATCGCCATCGCCTACTTCGGCCTCACCACGCTAGGCGCCTCGGCGCTCGCAGTCGCTTTGGCGTTCATCATCAAGCCTGGGTCTGGCGCTCAGAACCTTCAGTCCACAGACCTTGGGCTGGAGGAGTCGGGCCCCACCCCGGTCCCCAAAGAGACAGTGGATTCTTTCCTCGACCTGGCCAGGTAAGGATCTCCCAAAGCAGTGGAAACACCAGCTCTCCGATACACTCCAGTTTATTCCTAAACACACACCTTCATATACTCCTAAGAGTTAATTCTAATTGGCTGCTGGTGGCCTTTAACATTTTTAAAATATCAAAGTAACGTCTGGAGCCTTGGCATGCTAACCGCAACCTTTTCAAACATCAGTCTTGGCGCAACAGACAATCTAAAGGAGCAAGGGCACATTTTTTAGCACAAGCCAGTCCTGCCGTTAGGTATGAGTGTGCAGTAGGGCAGAGGCAGCAGTCTTGCGTGTCTTGTACTTTACTCCTTACACTCTGGCTACGTTCTAACCACCCCTGGATACCTTCAGCCCTTTCTCTCCCCAACAGTGCCTGAAAACTTCTGTGAGTGTTTTTTAAATTTTGCCTGTTAGGCCATCCTGGCTTGTAATCTGTGGCCTTCTCTGTTTCAGCCCATTGGCTGGGAGGAAGCCAACAATTTTTTGAAGAGTTGTCAGAGAACCCAAGGATAACAAGGCTGGGGTCAGTTGTGCAGAACCCATTGCCCAGACAAGGCTCTCATGAGGCCTTGGGACAGGTTGCCCTCCACCCCACAATCAGGACCACTGTAGAGTATTGTGAATTTCAAGAGGCTTTATTTGTGGGACCGTGCAAATTCTAGAGGAAAGGGAAAGAGAAGCTACTTAGCTTTGCCTGCTTTCTGTGACTCTTACAAGCTGGCTTTTATTCCTTGAGACGTAGTGTAGTTTCTGTGGGTTACGCAAATCAGCCTCTTCTGCTTTCTCCATTAGCCCAGAGTTCGCAAATGGAAAATTGCAGGCTGGAGGCATTTACTGACTGGGCCAAGTACAGTTGAGTGAGGAGCTCAGCTGGCTCCCCGCTCCAAGTTTCCAATTTGGAGCCTTGGAGAGGTATGTTTTAGTCTCGAATCACTGAGGCAAAAGCTCCTCATTGCCGAGGCTGTGAAAACCAGCAAACCCTGGGCGAAGTGACTTGACTTCCTGCTGTTTCCATTTCTTCCTCTGGAAAATGTGACTACTGTCTACCATTTAAGAGGAAGAGCATTCATTTGAAAGTACAGCGACAACAACCAAAAAGTCCAAGACATGACACTGAAAAATAAAAATCTCTGATGAGGCAGACCAGAAAGTTCTTACCAAAACTTCTTACCAAAAAGGCAGGCAGAGGTGGCCTATTAGGACTTTGATGACATCTTAGTGTTTAGTTTCTGGCAGCTTGATATTTGGAGTTTTTAGAGATCCTTAAAGTTTGAGGACTCACTTTTAGGTGGGTGTTGAAATATCTCAGCTGTCCTGGGAGCGGAGGTGGTTATAGGGGTTAAAAAGTCAGTGACCCGGAGGGGGAGTCAGGATGCACAGCTCCGACCTGCAGGTTGCACCCCCACAGGGAGGCTCAATAGCATTCTCATCTCCAAGAGAGGGGCAGTGACCAAGAAACGGGATGGGGGTGATGTGAGGGGCTACCTTACTACCACTAGCCCCACAAAGAGATCTTCTATTTCCTGATCGTGGCTGTGTAGTTTTAGATCCAAGCTCCTTTAGCTCCTGCTTCTGAACTGAATGGTGACCCAACATCATGACTTAGCGGTCAGTGTAGGCTCGGGCTTTTCAGTGTCTTGGGCTGCAGATAGAAGGAAGGACTAAAAGAACCTTTGTCGTGGCTTGTTGGGGATAGGCAGTGTTTCATAATGCTTCCAACAGCCAACCACATTTAACCCAGCAGCTCACGGATTAAGGTAGTGTAGGTGGTACGATCCTCTTTTTACAACTGAGGACATTGAGCTATAAAAGGATTAATGATTTGCACCAGGTCACTGAGTAGTTTATCAAAAAAGGGATTAGAAAAACCATGGGTCTCCGTGCCCCACAGTTCAGGGCCATCTCCCACTCGCCTGTCCCCCAAGTCAGCGTGCCATAGTAATGACACCATGCTGCTAGTCTAGTTTCACAGTCTCAGAAATGTTTGCTCTGATGCAAAAGAGGAACCAGAGAAAAGTTTCATCGGGTCAAGGCAGATGCCTTCTTTCCCTAAAAAGAGGAGATGACCGCCTTTGGTGAAGGACGGTGTGTGTGCAGCTGCTCAGACGCGGCCTTCACGGTGAGCAGCGTGTGAGAGGGAGCAGTCCCGAGCCACCTGGAAATATTTCCTGGGCCTGGGAATAGTCTGGGTAACAATTTTCAAATTGCTTCCGTCAAAGAAACCTCACAGGTGTCGATTTTATGGGTCTCTGGGCATGTTCCTTGGCAAAGGCAGGGCACAGCCCCGGTAACTGCCCACAACTTAAGCACCTGGAAGGAGCAGAGAAAGTGTGATGACTAAGTGCAGTGCTGGCTTCGCGAAAGTCCATGGCCTCTCCTGGTCCTGGAATGCCCCCAGATCCCACGAGGTCTCCCTGCCACAATTTCTGATTTGTTTTTTTCAGGATGTAACTACAAGTCAGAAAGAAATGAAGCCAATAGGTATTCATTATGCCTTTTAGAAAATTCAGAATGCCATTACTGAGTGATTTGATTTCCTACCACCCAATGGATTAGAAATAACAAAGCGGACTGGGGAGTGGGCATGCGTGCTGGCACTGGCAGCCAGCCCTTTGAGAGCTACGCGGTGACAGTGGATAGCAACTGTCAGGTGACAGAGTCGCAGCCAGCCTCCTCCTGAGCAGCCCAAGGCTTCTCTGCCCGAGGACCCGGAACAAACAATACAGGACTCTCAAAACTGGATGTGACCCAAGTGACTGAGTCGTGACTTTTCATCCAAAATGAAATGGTGCTGGCACCAAAGAGACAGAAACAGCTTATCAGGAATCCAGTCGCTGTGGAAGTTCTTAGTCCCTAACAATGCTTATTAATGACGGGTCCTGGGGCCCATCCATAACTTTCTGTGCCCTGGCTTCCTTATCTTCATGATGGGGAACATGATAGTACCTACCTCACAGGGCTGTTTCTGAGGATTAAATGAGTTTTGTCTGTAAAGCTCTTAGAACAGGACGTACCAGCCCGATATATGCTGGCTCTTGTTGTAGGTAGAACAACATTACAGAGCTACTGGGGTTTCCCCCATTCGCAGCTAATGGGGACGACCCTACTTTTATAGTTTGAAATAAATGAGAGTAAATGGGGAATAAAAGAATGCTGGGGGATCTCAAGATGACTTGCAGCTAACATAGTCTTTAGGTACGTTGGGAACCATGTGGGGGAGCCTGGAGGAAAAGAAATAAACAGTTGACTGACTGTTTTGAACTAATAGAATCAACACTATGGGAAATTTGGAAATGGAGAAAAGTCAAAACTAAGCACAGAAGAGCCTTCCATCCTGAAATGGGGCAGAAAGCCTCACATGTGCTTTGCGACATTCCAGTTTCTTGCCTCCCCTGCGTTTATGGTCTCCAAAGTTGACCTCAGCTGTGAATGGAAAGGACTGAGGCAGCTGGCTTCTAAACATTCACCTGGATGCCGAAATCTGTAGTTTTCAAATGGAAAACCAAAGACTTACCTGCAAAGGGGGCAGGTAGGGACCGTTCCCGGGCCCAGGCCCTCTCTGCACTGGCAGCCAGAAGAGTGGCCCCGGGCCATTGTCTTTTGCAGAAGTCTAGCAGGGTGCTGTGCTGTGCCCAGTGAGCACAACTGAGGTTTTACCTGTTGCCCAATTTTCTAGAAGATGTGTTTTCTCTTGTGCTAATTTTATCAACAGTGGACTGAGCTATAAGCCTCTCCCTTCACCAAGGGAGGCGTGAGAGACTTACTTTCCTTCCCAAGCTGCAAAGAACCCGTTTCTTCAGTAGGTACAAAGAAACCTGTTGGAGACTGAGATCTAATATTAGCCCCTAGATCACAGTCAAGGGAGTGATGAGTGAACAATTTCTTTTAAATGTTGGTCATGGCAGGTTGTTTGATCCATGGCTATGTATCTCTATTGTATTGGCGAGATGAAGACTCAGCAACTCCAACAAGGATCCAGATTAATGGAGGTTTCTCAGCCAAGCTGCTCACTAAAATGGTAGCCTGTCATTTTTTTTTTAAAGCTTTAACTCGACACCATTCCTTCTACTACGCATGAGACTACCTAAATAGTTCAGGCACTGAAAAGAACACACACCCAGAGAGGCAATGTGGGTAGTGATTAAGAGCAGACACGGAAGGCAATTACCTGGGTTTGAATCCAGCTCTACCACTTACTAGCTGTATGGACAAGTCATTTAGCCCCCTGGTGCTTCGGTTTCATTTTCTGTAAAATGAGGCTAATAATAGTATCTACTACCTAGACTTATTATAAGGAATAAATGAGTTAATATTTGAGTGCCTTGCTAATATTCTAGTGTGTGTCCCAGCCTCTCAGGCCACTTGATACACAGAACGAGTGCTGTTCTTGACCTTGTTTCCCAAAATGTCCCCCGCCACAGGGCCCAGCAATTGCCTTTCCAGCTGGAATCTAAAATTGGATGCGGGCCTTAAAAAGAGGGTCGATTACTCCCCCACCTCACCCCCACTGTCATAGTAGCATGACCCTGCCTCAGCTCCCAGCCTTGTGGGGGCCACCAAGATCAGAAGGAGCACATCCCTGTTAACTGACTCTAACAATAAACACAAGGAATAATAAATATCAGATGTATATACTGTGAGCCATATCCTGTTCTGAAAATTTTGAAATTTGAAATTTTCATAAATTTAGTAAAGAATTTTTGAACTTAAAGGAAATACGCTAGAACAAAAAATATACCTACACAAAAGTAAATTGTTTTACATTCTTCTCCTATAGAACAGGGAGATACTACCGCCCTTCACAATAGAATAGAAGAATAAATAGTAGCAGATGTGGAAAGAAGGAACATTATGAGGTTTTTCATCCTGTGAGCTGGATGAGTCTGTAAAGTACTACTAACTAAAGTTCCACCAGCTTCAGCTCAACCTCAGCTCATACCAGGTTTTTGTTATTGTTGTTGTTGTTGTTGTTTGTTTTTATTTTTTTTAGAGAGAGGCAAAGGTAAGGAGAAATAGAGGGAGAGAAACATTTAGGTGCAAGAGAAACATCCATTGGTTCTCTTGCACACCCCCAACTGGGAACCTGGCCCGCAACCTAGGCGTGGACCCTGACCAGGAGTCAAACTGGAGATGTTTCAGCTTGTAGGTCGGCATTCAACCCACTGAGCCACACCAGCCAGGGCCATACCAGTTTTTTTGTTTGTTTTAAGTATTGTATCCAGAGATTCCTACAGCACTGGAAAGGCGTGTCCACTCATTCTCTCTCAATTTGTTCTAATTCGTGTATCTGGATTTAGTGGTATGGCCTTGGCATTTTTGCAAATGTTTTTGACTTTAACCCACTATACGAAATACATTTTTTTAAAACCAAGCTGTGGTCAGTTTTATTAAAGAAAATGTTTGCATGATTTACTTCCCTGCTGTCTGTTCTGGCATGCTTCTAATGTTATCAGAAATCACCTGGGTCAATGACAACCAGTGTGTACACTCTGTATTATTTTCCACACTCTGGGCCCAATTCAATATTATCACACTGTTGTGATGGATACCAGCCTTGGCCAACATGGCAGAACAAGCTATTTCAGATTTTCTCAAGGCTGGCTAGTTGTTGGCAAGGACGACCAGTTTCGCTTTGCCCTCTCTGATCACCTGCAGAATTCGCAGGTGCCCTACCACGTACTTTCCGCTTTTCATAACAAGTTGGAGCCTAGAGCTGACCAGCTCCAACAACTTTTTCGTCTTCTCTGCGACCACCACCTTCCCGCCTTAGGTGCAGCACAGCCCCAACCAAGAGCAGCCACCAAGATGGTCAGGGAACAAGAAAGAAGAAAATACATTTAATATTATGGTATCTACACATATGCACTCTAATGCCCTATACACAATCTGAAACACCAGTTTCCCAAAACAACATTTGAAATGCTGATGTTTTCCATTCTGTCCAATGTATTATATCTTTTCTAAAATGCTGGCTAGAGCACAACATTTAATTTCACAGACTACTGTTTGAGACACTCTGGTGTAATGTGTATCTGGTATTATGCAATTCAAGTAAATTTCTCAGGATCAAATAACAGAAAGAGGAAACATTTGAGAATCTGAAGAAGATGAAGATCTGTCTCACTCGTCAGGAGCACCCTAACAGCCAGAGAAGTTGAGTACTGCGTGCAGCAGTAAGATTGTGGTCTGTCTGATTTCCAGACTCTGGGTCTCAGTACTACAGATCTGCACTGTCTAATACGATAGACAGTAGCCTCGGGTGGCCATTTAAATTTAAATATGTTTAATATTTAACATATTAATGTTAAATTATTATGGTGGCTGGTGTCGCTCAGTGGATTGAGTGCTGGCCTATGAACAGAAAGGTCGCTGGTTCGAGCCCCAGTCAGGGCACATGCCTGGGTTACGGGCCAGGTCCCCAGTTGGGGGCAAGAAGCAACCAATCGGTGTTTCTCCCACACATCAGTGTTTCTCTCCCTCTATTTCTCCATCCCTTCCCCACTCTCTAGAAAGGAATAAATAAAATCTAAAAAAAATTTTTTAATATGTAATTTAAATTTTCAATGTAAACAAAATTTAAAATTTAGATCCTCTGTAACACTAGCCATATTTTGATTGCTCAATAGCCATATGACTACCGTATGACACAGCACAAATATAGAAAGTTTTTTCTGATGGTGTTGGCCTAACTGTCACATGAATGACTGATGTATCAACTTAATGTCTGTGGGCCTTGATGCTAAATGGGGGTTGAACTTGGTCACCTCTAAGATTCCTTCCAGCTCAAATGTTCCTTATTTTGAAAACTCACAATGTTGTGTGAATGTGAGGAGTTGGGGGAAAATGCCTGAAGACAGAGCTCTGGGGAGCGAAACTGCTTGCATGGCAAGCAGCTGATCCCTGGATACAGGAGAGCTCAGGAGTAAGAAAAATCCAGATTTCATAGCAGCAGCTCTGTTTGAAAGGAGAGAGGGTTAGGAAGAGTGCAGAGAGAACAAAGTTGTAGGACTGGCCCTACCCGACTAGGAGACTTATGAGAAAGCTGCTGTAATCAAGACAGTGTGGTACTGGCAAAAGAATAGGCAAATAGATCAATGGAACAGAATAGAGAGCCAGAAACAGACTCTCGCAAATGTAGTCAACTGATCCTTGACAAAGGAGTAAAGGCAATACAATGGCACAAAGATAATCTCTTCAACCAGTCGTGCCGGAACAGCTGGACACCCTTGTGCAAAAAAAATGAACCTGGACACAGACCTTGCACCCTTCACAAAAATTAACTCGAGGTGGATCACAGACCTAAACATAAAATGCAAATCTATAAAGCTAGAAGATAGCATAGGAGAAAACCTAGGTGACTTTTTAGATATAACACCAAAGACACAATCTGGCAGATGTTTTGCTTTACTCCTGCAGCCGCAGCTCCTTGCCCCTTGGTGTGGGCGGGGGGGGGGGCGGGGGGGACTGCTCCTATCCCTGGTCTGTGGCAACTAAAGGGACCAAGGGAAAGAAACCGGATTTTGTGGGCACGTGAGCTTCAGGCAATCCCTTGCCAGGGATTACTATCTGAGAGCTAAGCTACATAACCTAAAGAAAGCTGAGTTATCCCGTTGAATATATATATATATATCTTTTTGGTTGTAAAACCTGCTTTGCAGTTAGCACTGTATTTTTTTTTAACTTTTTAAGTATTTTGATGCATGATTCACATACAATGAAATGCACCCATTTTAAGTATCAAGTTCAGTGGGTTTTGACAAATAGAGAACTCGTTTAACCATCACCACAATCCGACACTGAACAGCTCTGCCACCCATGACCCACTCAGGATTGCCCGCTGTCCACCCCCAGCCCCAGGAAGTTTGGGTAAGAAAGCTTTGCTTTCTGTCACTATAGATTAGTTTTGCTTTCACTAGAGTTTCATGTTAATGAAATCATTCAGCATGTACTTTTCTTTGTCTGGCTGCTTTTGCTCAGCACAATGTTGTTGAGCTTATCCGGGCTGCATATGTGAGTAGGTGATTTCTTTTTATCACCCACTAGGATTCCACTGTGTGGGTTCATCATGATGTATCCATTAACCTGTTTATGAACATTTGAGTTTGGGGCTATTGTGAATAAGACTCTTAAGTGTATGGGTCCTTTTTGCAGACATATATTTTCATTTCTCTTAGATAAATATCCAGGAATGGAATTGCTGGGTCATATGGTAAGTGTATGTTTAACTTTATAAGTAACTGCCAGAACACATCGTGTTCTCCTTAGGCAGTTGATTTTTTTTGGCAGGAGTTGTTGTTTTGCCTCTAGTGTTGTCTGTACCTCTCTGTTCCCACTGGGTTTTGTAGACTAGATACTGTAGACTATGGGAAAACAGGTCGGTGTTTCGGTGGCTGTTTGGTCTAGAAGTTCTGGGATGGGGTCAAGGTCCCTTCTGGGAGAGGCAGTATCGGGTTATTGCTCATGCTAAAGGGGCCAGGCAGGCCAGCCCGCAGGGTTTTAAGAGCACAAACTATGTGTGCTCTTTGGAGAAGAGTACGTTTCAAGGTTGTGGGAAAGGCTGTGCGTGTACTGATTGAGGAAACTGTTAATCCCTGAAGGATGCAAGGTACTTCCCGGGGAAGTTGTTCCCCGTGAGGAAGATGGAGGGCTTTTAACCCAACTCGTTCCTTAACTTCCCTGCCCTCTTAGGAAGAGAACCCAGTGGCCAACTCTGTCTTGGACGATGGAGAGTTGTCATGAGATACATGTAGAACAGGGAAATCTTGGCTGTAACTCGTATAGCAAATGGAAATGAGGTACGAAACTTACCTCACAAGTTTGACCTATGTAAGAAAGGTGCTTAGTAATGGAAATAATAGGCAAATGGAAGTTGCTATTCATCTATACACTAAGAATAGTCAATACACACTGCTAGTCTTTTTCTACCTTTTTTTTTTAAGCAAATATGCTTGTGATAGGACTCGAATTTCTGATCACCATTTTGTAATGGTTAATTCAACTGAAGATCACATTTTGTCTGCCTAAATGCAAGTGTGTACTAGCTGGTATTCTCTAAATATGTTCAGAACCATCTGGTTTCATGGACAAGGTTTAGAAAATGCTGCATTGCAGCCTCTGCATGCTGGCTGTCTTGCGGGTGCACCCTGAGTGTCATAAAGTTTACACTAACATTACCCCTGTTTGGCTAGTATATTAGCTATCTAATGCACAGATTTCATGAGTTACCAGCAATTTAGCAGCTTCAAATCACACACACTAATTATCTCACATAGGTCAGGAATCTTGGCATGGCTTAGCGGAGTCTTCTCTTTCAGAATCTCTTACCAAGCTGCCATCAAGATGTTGGCCCCAGCTAGGGTCTCCGCCAAAGGCTCAACTGGGATGGAGTCACTTCTGAGGTCACACAGTTGTTGGCAGAGTTTGGGTCCTTGAAGTTCAGACTAGCACCTCAGTTCCCAGTTGGCCACTGGCCAGAGGCCACCCTCAGTTTCTCGCCACATGGGCCTGCCCAACGTAGCAGCTTGCTTCATCAAACATGCAAACCCAGAAGGTGTAATTAAATTCATAAATAGAATTTACCTACGTATATACTTTCGAAACATTAGTATGACTTAACTAATATAAAAGACAAAAGAGTAATTTATAAAAATAATGTTTTAATGTCTTAATGCTCTAAAACAAAGTGGTTAGGTGCTTGCCTCTGAATTTAGACTTACCGTTAATGACATAGCTGTAAATACAGACGACGCTCAATACCATGTGTGCAATTAAGGCTCAAATCCTCCAATTTTCTGTGGGTGATGTGATTTTTCCAGAAAGATGAACTATTCTTGGAAATATTCTGAACAGAACAAAAAATAATTATCCCATATTTTACA